>PVIJ01014720.1:0-39382 GCA_004024925.1 Scalopus aquaticus
GGAGGGAGGCGGAGGGAGGGAAGGAAAAGGGCACAAAATGGAATAGAAAAGAACACAAGGGACCATGGAGATGGATCACGGGTGAATTGGTGGTGGGCTACCCAAGGGGAATACAAAATGTAAAAGACATAAATAACAATAAAAATATATATTTATATAAAAAAAATCATGGTCATAGAGACATAATGTATGGCAACTGATAAACACACCCAAAAACCAGTAAGATAAAGACTTTGAGAATACAAATATGTTTAAGCTAACTGCTTTACACAGAATGTAAAATAAAGAAATATGCATGATATTTATTAAACATATAGATGGAAATCATGTAATAAACTATAAAACTACTTTTAATAAATATGAAGATTTGATGTTGTACAAGTCACATTTCCTAACCACAATAAAGTTGTTTAGTTAATAAAGATTTTAAAAACTCAAAGCCATCAAAATGGTTATTAAAACTTTCAAAACGATTATGAAAAATTATTTATATCAAAACATGTAGAACACAGAAAAAATAATTCAGAGAGGATTTATAAATTAAGGACCAAATATTACAAGAGTTGAAAGTTAATTTAAACGATACTGTGATTCTAAATATTACACACATGAAACATGTTACAATGCAATGTTTTCAATTAAAAAATTAAAAACAGTAAGGAGATTTAAAAAACTAATCAAGTAGATATTAAAGATGTAATAAAGGAGTATCAACAAGACCAATCTGTTCTTTGGCAAAAATATGATACACGAGTCTCCGACAAGACGGATTTAAAAAAAAAAAAAAGGGAAAAATGTAAATAATGTTGACAAAGTACAACATAAGAAACAAAGACTAGAAGGACTGCAGAGTGTTATAGACAACTATAGATGACAATGACAATTTAGATGAAATGGGTACATTTCTAGAAAATTATCTCTTACAAAAAAAGATTTATAAAATAACTAGAAAGCCTGTGTGGCCCTATAATCATAGAAGACAAACTGCTGTTTAATCTAAGTCCAGAGTCTGATAACAAATTCTAGTAGGTATTTATGAAGCAAATACTTTTCATGTGAATTACCCAAAGAATGAAAAATGACACACTCCTCTTTTACTCTTTGTAGTGAGGCAAGGAGGCGAAGAGCTGGCAGTGGGGCCGGGAGGCTGCCAGGCCTCCCAGCCCCCAGGGAGTCTTTCTCTGGGGCTCTCTGGTGTTGGCTAGTCCTGCCATAGCTGTCCCCCGCCACCATACTGTTGTGACGCCGCCCTTACAGCCTCGGTGTCCAGGCCCAGGTGTGCTACTCAGTCGTGCCCACAGCACACTCCAGGTGTCCACTATCAGGCTCCACCCCCAAGCACCTTCTGCATTCCAGGCCGCAGGTGATAGCCATAGACGCCAGCAGCTTAAAGCCTGACTATTTCACTTACCCTACACTCATTTTATGAAATTATTTATAGTCATGATTCCAAAAGCTGACAATAAAAATTTCAGAAAGAAAATTAAAGGTCAGTTTTGACTATGAATATAGATACAGAATTCCTATATAAAAATGAGAAACAAAATACTAACAAAACACAAACACACCACTCAAAAAAATTAAAGATAGTTTTACCCTATGATCTACCAAGGCCACCTGTGGGTAGTTGTTCAAAGAAAACTAAAACACTAACTCAAAAAGATAGGTATCCGCATCTTCATCACATCATTACTTATAACAGCCAAAATATGGAAACAATCTAAATGTCCATCAACAGATGACTGGATAAAGAAAATGTGGGATATATCTTTACATACACAACCAAATAATACTCAACCATGAAAAATGGTTACCTTTTGTGACAACACAGATGGACCTTGCAGGCATTATGCTAATTGGAAAACACAGACAATGACAAATAGCATATGATCTCATTTACTTGTGAAGTCTAAAAAAACCATGTTCTTAGATACAAAGAGAATGAAGTGCCAGAGGTTGAGGGCAGGCAAGGGGAGGACTGAACGGGGTAAAAGAGGTCAAAAGCTACAAAATTTCAACTACAAGAAAAGTAAGTCATGGGTTGTATATTAGAGGTGTATATTACACAGAATGGCGACTCTAGTTAATAACACTATTTATTTGAAAGTTGCTCAGAGTAAATTTACATATGGGAATGTTAACTACACTTGTGGTAATCATTTCACACTATGTACAAATATCAAATGTTGGACACCTAAAACTAATATGTCAATTATACCTCAGTAAAAAAATTATTAACTTGGCTTTACCAAGAAATAAAAGGTTAACTCTTTAAAATACTAGTAATAAAGTTAACAGAAAAAAATGATAACGCAAAATCATCTCATACTTTGGCAGATAAAACTGAAGCAATATTCATTCATATTAGGAATTCTTAACAAACTTGGAATTAAAGCAAATGTTCCTAATTGGCAAGAGTATAAGAAATCTCAAGAGAGGCAATCCGTGCACCCATAAAATGGTAAAATCATTCTCTTTAAGGAAAGGAACAAAAAGAAAGATGGCTACTATTACCACATATTCACCATTGAACTAAGGACGCCATAAAGCATATGCAAGTAATATATGTAAGGATGGAAAATAGACAATATTATTACTTATACAAATGACTGTCTCCATAAGAAACCCAAAGGCAAGCTACAGTTATTCCAACTTTATTTCAGTGACTATAGAACAATAATAAATGGAGTTTAAACTAATTTGTAAAAACAAATATGGGTCATTTGGAATCAACTAAATAAGATATGATTAATCCTTTTATGGAGAAGTTTATATTTTTGAAATGTTTTGAAAAGACAAATTGAGAGATACTCAGATTCTAAGTATGTCAGTTATCTCCAAATTGAGATAGACAATGAAATAGCTACCAAAAATATAAACTGGATTGTCCTCAATATAAAAAAAACAAACCTGATTTGAAGTTTTAGATACAAGAGTTAGAGGGTCAAAAAGGGAGGAAATACAGAGACCTGCCCCAACAGATATCATGGCTTCTTTAGTTGGGAAGTAAACAGGTCAGTTAAAGGGCAGAAAAAAAAAAGTCCAAAATTAGGCCCAAGCTAATAAGGGGCACTGATAAATAACACATTCGGTCCTGAGGTGTATGTGGTGACTACTGAATGGGGGTACTGTGGAAATTGCATTCATATTTTTTTTTAATGAAAATTGATTCCTACTTCACATCTTACCAAAAATATCAGCATTAAATGCTGTTTTAAAATTAAGTGTTAAAGTCAAAGTTTTAAGTGTTTTAGGTAGGAAAATAGCTCTATGTTCCTGGAGCAGGGAAGAATTTCATTAACAATAACAGCAACAAAACCTAAAGAAAACGATTGGTGAATTTGACGCCATGCCCTAATTAACATTATCAATGCTGTTGAGGGCCTCCCTGGTGGCGCAGCTGTTGAGCGCTGCGCTGTGGAGCTGTCCGCAGCACGGGCGATGCGAGTTCAGCGCCCAGCCCAGGAGAGTCCCACATGGTGCGGCAGACCTCTCATGCCTCACCTGCTGCTCCCCTCTGCAGTGTATTTCTGATCTGCCTGTTCTGCTCCCCACTCTGTCTCTGGTGAACCCTCTCGCCTCCCCACGCCTCTGGCCTGTACCCCAGCTTGTATGTATAAATAAATAAAATCTTAAAAAAAAAATGCTGTTGACCAAAAAACACCATAAAAACTACGGAGGAAAAATATGCCGCAACTGGAAAGACATTTGCAGTCTGTGTATCACTTAAAAACAATGAGTACCCAGAACTCATAACTTTAAAAAAACATTTTTAAAATAAAGGTGGGCACAAACATTAGAAAACAAATCATAACGTCAAACCCTCGAAACCTATTTTAACTAGTATCATTTCAATCAAAATTTAAATAAGCGGTAGACTAAAATAAAGTATAAAATGACATGCAACCTCATCACAAACCAAAAAAACCAACATTTAGAACATAAAAAGCCGGTTCCCCATGGAATGGCTTGAACATTGTAACAAAAGGCCGAGCAGAATGAAAACGCGACCATTCTTCTGTCCAAAAGAAAGGGAAACCACTACCCCCAACAAGACTGGAGAAACAGACAGGCAAACCCGGGGAGTCGCCCCTTACCTGAGCAGTGACGCCACAATGGAAATCGCCAGAAGCAGCGCCGGGGCGGGAAAGCCTGAGCTGTAACCCATGAATCCTTGGAGGCTCGGCCTGGACAACTCAAGAGTTCAAAACTCCAGGAGAATTCAGTCTTAGGGAGTCTCCCCAACCCCCACAAAATTGTGACGTTAACTCCCAGGAGCTCGTGCAGTTTCCCAGTTTTTATCAGGAAAAAATCCCGCTTCCGGCAGGAGGAAGAGAAAAGCAGCCACCGTGAAATGCGCCAGAGCACCTGTCACCTTAATGCAGCGTGAGGGCAGGTGAAACTGGTTATGCCGCGCGGGAGCTGCCGGGATGTCATCAGAGCCTCGCAGATCTGGGCCAAAGAGAAATCTTAAGTCCCGTCAGCTGTGCCTTCCACCTGGGTGAAGGGAAGCCGCTTCACTCCCCCCAACCACCCCCCGGCCCCCCAGGAGGAAGAAATAGAAACTCCTGTGGAGACACAGGTTGCCTCAAGACTAGGACATAGTCATCAGAGTACAGAACCCTTCCCTTCCACCCGCACTTTACCACCTCGTTACCAAAGGCCTGTTTAAACCGTTCCTGTTACCTAGTCCACTGTATGTGGCTATCAAGAAAAACAGTTTTAAAGTATACCAAAAGGCAAAAGTCCCACTAGAACAGACAGAGCAAGCTGCACAGCTTGGCAGGGATGTAAGCATCATCAAACTGGTAATTTACAGCAACTGTGATCAATATAGTAAGCGCTCTAATGGATAAAGAGGAAAGAAAGCCAGAGCATGTGGGCAATGCAAGCAGAGAGATGGGAATCCTGAGAACCCAAAAAGAAATGCCAAGTATATGACATATATTAAAAATAAACATATATTTTAAATAAATAACACGTATTTCTTTCTAGATAGATGTGCTACATGTAGAATATGAGTGCCTTTGATGAGCTCATTAGCAGACTGGACACAGCTGAGGAAGGAGTCTCTGCTAGAAGATATACAAACGGAATCCCAAGAAGTCAGAAAAAAAGAAAGAGAACATAGATTGTAAAACAACATATTTTCCCCAGGTATGCAGGAGTGATTCAGCATTTGAAAGTCAGTTAATGCAATCCATCAATCAACAGACCAGAAAAAGAAAAAAATCACACATGACGATATCAAAAAATGCAGAAAAGCATTTGTCAAGATCCGGTAACACTCATGATAAAAACTCTCAGTAAATTCGGAATAGATGGGAAATTTCTCAACATGATAAAGATTACCTACAAAATTATAACACCTATAATTAAAACTATATTTCAAAAAAACAAAAACCCTATACCTAATGTTGAGAAACTGGATGTAGAATCCAAAACCAAAAAAAAAAAAAGCAATAAAAATTGGAGGATCCTTTAAGAGGGAACAGATAACTTGGAGTTATAGTGATCACTTTTTCTTTGAGTGATAGTGATCACTTTTTCTTTTTTTGTTGTTGTTATTTTGTATTTTTATTACCACCTCCAATTCAACTCCTTACATTTCCTATTATCTAGGGCATTATCTTTTTTTTTCTTTTCTTTCATCGTTCATTTTTGTATAGTAATTGATTTCTCCCCTCAGGTGTAGTCCCCATAGATCTCCAGCTACCATATCACCCGTGACCCATCACCATAGTCCCTTGTGCTTTTTCCTCCCCTGTTTTGACCTCTCTCTCTCCCCATCCCCTGCTGTATGCCTCAGATCTATGGTCAGCTTGCTGGTTTTGCCATGGTGGTCACTTTTCAGATAAAACAACAAAGGTACAGCCCATGAAATACATAATCAATTAACTGGAATTCATTTAAACTTAAAACTTTTATTTTGTAATGTCAAGAGTATTAGAAAGAAGACAAGCCACAGGCTGGGAGAAAATATTTGCACAAGTCAGATCTGATAAAGAACTATTAAGCCAAAATATAGAAGTAACTCTCCGAATTCAACAATAAGAAAGAAGGCAGACACAAGTCAAGAAAAGAAGTTTGGATGGATAGAGAGAAAATACAGAGCAAAAGTGTTGGTGGTCTCGATGTCAAGCACTTGACAACTGGAATGCTGAGTTTAAGAGTCTAGTACAGGAAAAGAGGGGTGCTGATAAAGTCCTGGATGGGTCTGAGGTGTGTGGTGGGAAAGGGTAGGTGGTGTCGGTCCCTAGAATTGAAGTGGTCAGGGAACTGTGAACAAGTTCGGTGAAGGGTCATCTGCACTGACTTAAAATGGGCCGGCCCAGAAAAAAATGGCAAGAGGGAAATGGTCAATACCAAGGTCCTTGATAAACTGAGGAGCAACAAAGATTGGTAAACAGCATGAAGACAGAGGTTAGAAAGTGGTAATCAGATGACAGGAACCCCAAAGGAAAACAGATTTCTATGAGAGGATTGAGAATTACTGGAATCTAAGGAACGACAACAAATGCATTGTGTTAGGAAGTTAGGAACCTTTGATAGCCTAGTGTGAGAGGGAGAGAACACCATGGCATCCATTGAGGAGAGAGTATTGGTTCCCAGCTTTATAATGGTTTCAAATGTGGTGACTAGGCTTCTTGCCCTAACTCTTACTTTCAATTTTTATAACTTTATCCCAACTATCCCCCCTATTCTGATTTATCATCATGCTTTGCATCTACCTCACAACATCTAATCATGAAGCAATAGTTACCTGTCTGTCTTAGCCACTAGATAGCACTCTGTTTAAGGGCAAAAGCATGTAATAGTTGCTGTTATGTCCACAGTACTTTTTTATACCCAGAATATAAAAGGTGCTCAATAAATGCTTATTGAACAAGTGAATGGAATGAACAGAGTAATATTAACAAAGGAAACACTGTGAAAGCAATGGAATGACACCTGTATGTTGGTATTTGTGGATGAGTTTTCATGCTCATGTGTGTGTTTCTTGCACAAATGGTTAGAGATAAAAAAAAAAAATGCCTCAGAGGGCCATTACAAAATGCAATCACCTGAAAGTGTGTGAGTGAAAATATGTCAGCACAAAACACAGGAAAAGTCAATAGAAAAACAGTTACAGAAGTGATAAAACAATCACAAGCACCTTGTGAAAAACAATGAAAAGGAAAATGCTAATATAATCTGCCAGTTATATATTCTGAAAACAATAACCTAAATACCACCCATGAGGTTTTTCATTAAAAACATACTTCCATAATCTAAGTATTATAGACTATGAATTCGACAAAGGAAACTTTTGTTTTATAGTGTTGGAAATTAAAGTCCTATGAAATGAAGTTTATCTTTAGAAGTGGATTTTAAGAAACCTGAAAGGATGGTAATAGTAAAACAAATATGGAACAGATGTTGCCTCAAGCAGGGTCCTGGATAAAATGGTATTTTGATATGTAGCTAATGAAAATATGTAGTGTTATAGGTGTGATTTTAGCAAAATTTACACATTTGCTTTCTAACCTGTAGTGTTTAACTTCCTTTAAATTTCAAGAAGAGCTTGGCAATTTTAATAAATATTAAGTATGCTTTGAATTTATATTTAATAGGGCATGTCATTTATAAGAAACAATAGATGTGGTTTTGGAAGTATAAACCTTGCTTTCTTCAATGGGAACATTTTTGTTTAAATAATATGTTCCAGTCCTTTTAATTAATCCTGCCTAAAGGTGTGCCTAGAGAGATAATAAATAATCATCTAATAGTGTGTGTGATATGTATGTCCGTAAACTGACAACACTGGTATGCAGGAACATTGAAACGTTGAAACTGACATCTTGGAACATTGAAAGACACATAAACAGGAAACAATATACTCCATTCTCTAATACTTAGGAGATTTATGGAATTTTAGAAGTAATCAAAACCTAATAGATATTTTATCTCAATATCCTAACTCTTTTTATAGGAAAAGAAAAGGAGATTTTAAGGGAGATGAACGATTGATGGCAGCTGAGACTTATCAGATCTTCTGCACCCAGGCTTATACTTTATTCTTGCCTTATATTTAAGCCTGTATTCCTTACAGTAATATTTGATATCATTTCTGAAGTACCATGATTTTGTACAAGCAAAATAATTTTAAAAACAAAGTTTAAATTTTGTTATAGAGGTATGGACTTTAATAGAACTAAAAAGTAAAGAAAGAAGGAAATAAAATTTCAGGTGGTGAATTGTTTCATTAGAGTAATAGAATCCAGAATCAGAAATCATATTAGTTTAACCTGAAACCTAAGAAAAAAAAATTTATATTTGTAAGGGCTCTCAAATAAAATATTTAACTACTCTTCCCCTTTCCCAAAAACAACCACAAAATGTTCATAGTGAAGAGGTTCATATGTGTAATGATATTCCAATATTATAATTTATTTAAAGAACAGAATACTAAAATGTTGGGTCAAAATTTATACAGATCAGGGCCTCCCTGGTGGCGCAGCGGTTGGGCACTGCGCTGTGGAGCTGTCGGCGGCACGCGATGCAGGTTCAACGCCCAGCCAGGGAGAATCCCACATGGCGCGGCAGACCTCTCCTGCCTCGCCCGCTGCTCCCCTCAGCAGTGTATTTCTGATCTGCCTGTTCTGCTCCCGGCTCTGTCTCTGGTGAACCCTCTCGCCGCCCCCTGCCTCTGGCCTGTACCCCAGCTTGAACAAAAAAAAAAACAAAAAAACAAAAAAACGAAATTTATACAGATCAGAACTGATTAATTATCGAAACTCTGGGTTGAAAAGGGCCGGTTGTTTAAATGGAGGAATGGCAAAAGCATATATAGTCTGACTTTCCCTAATGACAACATAAATCCAGAACTTTCAATCTCTCCCTTCCCTCCAAAGTAAAGATATAGAGGTAGTAATGAAAGCAGAATTTAGAATGTCAAGCCCACAAAAATGTTATGGTTATGTATTTATGGTTATGTATTTAACCTTGGTCAATTTTTAAAAAGATCTGCGTTGGTATTTGGTTTAACTTAGGATGAAGAGTAGGCTCCAAACCAGAAAAAGTCATCAAGAAGTTTCACAGTTGTCTCAAATGAATTTTGGCATAAATTTTTTTAAAAACAGACTTGAAAAACATATTGTATGATAAAGCATTACACATACAATTATTTTCTACTACCGAACTCTAGCTGAAGAAAATATCCAATTTTGATCCTCAAATATAAATTATTTTATTGATGTGACCCATTTTCCAATAAAGAATGCAAAATTTAGTCACCTTTTCAGCTGAAAGAAATTTTCATCCAAATCTTTGTTCCTCAAAACCATTTTCTGGGGGCAGGAAAAATTAATCTTTTTACAGCAAAGCTTTATGGCTCTTTTCTCTCCTCCTTTACAATAATTGCTGAGATTTAGCTTTAAGAAAATTATCTGCAGGCTCTTATCCAGTAAGAGTCACTACTAAAGTGTTTTTTTTTATGTATTTGGTGCCTGTAGGGTAAATGGGAGTGAGCAGGTATTTTCCCCCCTCCCACCATTAGCATCAATAATGAAAACCTTTGGGCTGACACACGGGCCTGATGGCGGCAACTGGAGTGTGGTGTGCGCGTGTGTAGTGGGCACTGAACTGAGAGACTGGGTGTACTGGGGCACAGCAACAGGAGTGGGGCACAGAGGACCATTCAGCAGAGTGCAGAAGCCAGCAAAGAGACCCCCAGACAATGCCAGAGAGCCCAGAAGGAGTAAAGATTTGCAGGGGGCTAGGAGGCCTGGCAGCCTCCTGGCCCCCAGGCTTCGAGGCCCTCCTGCCTGCCCTGCACCTGGTTGCCTCTCTACAAATGCTGTAGAAAACATGAAAAGACTGAAAAAGTCATCGAGGACCGCAGGACGCCTTCTTTACCCGTCTGTCCGGATCACAGTAGAGAACCTGTGCTCCTGCGCTCCTGCCGCTACAACCCGTCTGCCCGGATCCTCAGAAAACCTGGTCTATGCCTTGCTGGCATTACAGTGCCCTAGTAGAGCAAAGTAAATTTTTAGTATGTAAAGTATAGGGGCACAGAGCTTGATTTCTGAATATTAGTTGGCTCTATATCAACTGGCTTTACATGAATTGACTCATCAACCTCCTGGAAAAAAAGTAATGGACAGAAATTCAGAGCAAATTTCAGTGAGATACTGATTTCCCTGATGCAAATCATAGCTTACTCATTGTTTTATCCCAACTATAAAGCTCCAGACACACAGTTGTTCTCAATAAAGAGAGAATGCGGAAAGAAGGAAACCTACCTTGCTGACTATGGGTCTTTGGGGTCACGTTCCGAGAAGAGTTTCGAGCAAGGACCATCTCGCAAACATCGTGGACCTAGTTTTCTCTCTCTATTTTTTAAGATTTATTTTTTCCCTAAAGATTTATTTATTTATGCATATAATGCTGGGGTGCAGGCCAGAGATGTGGGGTAGTGAGAGGGTTCAGACACAGAGCGGGGAGCAGAACAGGCAGATCGACTGAAATACACTGCTGAGGGGAGCAGCAGGCGAGGCAAGAGAGGTCTGCTGTGCCATGTGAGAAGCTCCCTGGGTATCGAATTCGCACCACGGCTGCCAACAGCTCCACAGCACTGAGCTTAACCTGTTGCGCCACCAGGGAGGCCCCGGACTTAGTTTTTTCCTCCTTACTGGCTGTGGAGCACATAAATGAAGACTGCTGCCAGCTGCTGTTGGCTATTCTGTAATTAGTTTATTGGCTCTACAATGATTACTTTTTTCATATTGTACAAAGAAATTAACTGTAGACTCTTCGCTCCCCTTTTTCAAAGAATTCATCAAAGTTCTGCATCTTTTGTCTACTTCTTAGCATAGTGTGACTGTGTAGTTAATAGCACCTTTGCCTACCTGTCAATGGAGCACACAGAAGGGAGTAGATGCTCAATTCAACTTTTCCTGTACTAATCACATTCTATTTCTTTTCCTTCTAAGGAAAAGAGTCATTGTTATTAGATGTGGTGGGCACTAAGGCAGATGTATATTTGAAATCCATTCTCTCCTACTGCCACTACCACATAAATGAACTAAACTGAATTTCTCAGGCTCTCTTTGAGCTGAGAGTGGTCATGTGACATAGCTCTGTCCACTGAGATGCAAAGCTGATTGACAGCTGCTGGTGCTTTTGGTGTCTTAGTCTCCTTCCTGCCTGGAGCATGGACAGTAGAGAGCTGAGCCTGCCAACGTGAAGAGTAGAACCACATGCTAAATGTGGCAGCACAGAAAGACGTAACAAGCGTAAGACACAGATCACATTGTGAATCCCTCACCAGCCCCAGAGGCCCCATGTGAACATTTTATGTCAGGAAAAATTAGTCTCCCTCACTGTAATTCTGGTTTTATATTACATGCTGCTAAATACAGTCCTAACTGATACACTGGAATACTGTATTTTGGTAGTGAAAGCAATACTGTGAGGATAATTTCCAAAAAATTAAACCATCACAATTTCTTTCTCTTCGGCATGTCAGACAATAGAGGAAATGTCTCATTATGATAATCTTAGAAAAATGGCAGTTTCCTTTGTTTGCATGCATATAGGTACCCACAAGTTGATAGTAATCCTCTAAAATAATACCCGAGAGGCTTCGAAACTCAGGGCTTTATAAGCTCAGATCAGGAATTTATTTAGAAACACTTGACTGGATTATATCTGCTTCTGCATTCAATCTATTGAAACACATTATTTTGATCAAAGGAAATATATAGAAAAAATCCAATTCATATGCAAATGTGATTGGAAAGAGAGGGTTGTTTTAATAACAGCTTCTTGAAAGCTAATTGCTGTAAGGAATCTGGAACTGTGCCAGCAAACTTTTCCTACTCCATTCTATTAAGGCCATTGGCCTCTCTTGCACTTTGAATGAATCTTTTACCCATGCCTAACTTTGCAATGAATATCATGCTGTGGTCATTTAGAAAATTAGTTCAGTGAATTAGGTATCTCTTCCAAATGTTCACCCATTTCATCATATAACATAAAAACATCACATTAAATAATACTAAATTGATTTTATTTTATTAGATTTTCTTTAGATATTTGGAAGCTGATAAGCTCATGGAAAAGGATATCAATTATCCACAACTCCAGTTTCACCTGAAAGTTAAGATTTTATCACTGACAATGCATGCTGCCAATTATTTACCTTGAAATAACATACTCACTTTGGGGGCCTCCCTGGTGGCGCAATGGGTTAAGCCCAGCGCTATGGAGCTGTCGGTGGCTGCGGCATGAGTTCGATACCTGGCTAGGGAGATTCCCACATGGCGTGGCAGACCTCTTCTGCCTCACCCGCTGTTTCCCTCAGCAGTGTATTTCTGTCAATCTGCCTGTTCTGCTCCCCACTCTGTCTCTGGTGAACCCTCTCACAACCCCACACCTCTGGCCTGCACTCCAGCTTGCATGCAAAAAAAAAAGAAATAACACGCTTACTTTGGTCACCTGCAAGAAATTATCTATCAAATATTCGTATTTGAATAACTATAGCTTTCTGTCAATAGTTTTTCAAGTAAAGTGCTTCATGAAGAAAGCACCATTTCAACTCAGAATTCAATAGTGTTCCTTAATACAACCATCATATTTGGTATGCTTTAAGTTTGCTTCCTATTGTCATAGACAGTATTAAAAACATGTATTCAAAGACTGAGATTTAAGAAGATAATTTTTACTTGTCCCTCAAGGATATCCTGAGGTACATTAGTATGTGATAGTAAGACTAGCATGATAATTAGCACTGTTTGGTGCCACCACCTAGATTCATGAGAAGGCACCAACACTTTTATTATTGCTTTTGAATCATCACTAAATGAATAATGCACCAATAATTAAAACAAACTATAAAATTTTTCAAGAAAAGTAATTGCCCCAGAACGCAAACATTCACAAATCAGCAGTGTCTTTAGTTCATAAAGAATGAGTTGCTGGGCCTCCCCTGTGGCGCGGCGGTTAAGCGCTGTGCTGTGGAGCTGTTGGCAGTGGCGACGCGAGTTTGATGCCCAGCCAGGGAGAATCCCACATGGCGTGGCGGACCTCTCCTGCCTTGCCCGCTGCTCCCCTCAGCAGTGTATTTCTGATCTGCCTGTTCTGCTCCCTATTCTGTCTCTGGGGAACCCTCTCGCCGCCCCCACGCCTCTGGCCTGTACCCCAGCTAGTATGCTAGTATGTATAAATAAAAAAAAAAAAAGAATGAGTTTCTATGCTAGAGTAATTGTATTTGAATTCCAGAAACAATTCATTACATAAAAGTGTACTTTTTCTTTTAACATAGCTACTATATGATCATATTTAGAAAAGTATAAAGAAAAGAAGCTATTTTCTAACTCCCCCACATGACTTTTGACATATTTTCTCCATATTATACTATTAGCTTTTAGCCTGTCACTGTGGGGCCTACACCTGAAGGGAGAACAATGCTGTAAGAAAAAAAATAAATTACAAAAATAAATAAATAAAATTCTCTCAAAATATAACTTTGTTGTCTATTCTGTGTATTTTTTAAATGATACAACAATTTTACAACAATTTTTAAATGGTTAGATTGTTAGGTTATTTGTAGTTTCTTATTATATTCAATGCTGTGAATACTGGCTATAAAACATTCAGGTGATTATGAGGTGTTGTCAGACATTTTGATTTTATCATGTTCTGAATTGTGTAGTGATATTTCATTGTGGCTTTAGTTTGCATAATTTCCTTCATAAGTGGTGACATGAAGCAAATTTTTCATGTGTCTTTTGCCAATCATGCATCTTCTTTTGTGGATCCTATTGACAATGTTAATATGCTTTTCTCTTGTAGTTTTATAATACAGTTTTCTGAAAAGTTTGGTTCTGTTATAAATACTGTTTTTGTGTCACAGTTTCTTTTTAAAACACATTTTACCTCATTATAGAAGTAATAAATACAATTCATGGGAAGTACAGAAAAAGTATGAAGAAAACATAGCAGTCCCTACAATCTGACCACTAAGAGATACCAACTGCCAACCCCTTACTTCATTTTTCTAGTCTTTGCCTTATGCAATGTCCACAACTGAGTCAACATTGTATATTCAACTGAGTGTCCTATTTTTGCTTGCTTGTTTCAATGCCATATCATCAGCATGTTTGTATTGTTAAGTATTCATTCCGCATCACCCCTTCTCTTTTCTACACCACCCACAGGAAATCAAAATTAGGGCAAATGCATGCACAGTAATAGACAACCCAATGCTACATCTTATAAAGAAAATGTCGGAGAATATGATTAAGTTTACATGGACTTTGGGGAAGATCACTGAGAACTGTGGTCATAAAAAAAGGCAGTGGAAATGCAAGGTGAGCTGGGCCTTGAGGAGAAGATAGGCAGGTGAACCAGTGAGCAAGGAGCAAATGTCTGGAGGCAGAAGTTAGCAGGGCAGTGTGAGGTTTGAGTTAGGATTCCAGTTGGGAGGCTTGCTCTGTTGTAAAGACTTGGCAGTAGTGGGTTTCTTAAAAACTGACTATAGTACTGAAGAATCCACAGCAGGGGAAAGGAGTAAGAACAAAGAAGGAAGAAAGCACAAAGGACCATGGTGGTGGATTATGGGTGGTTTGGTGGTGGGTACCCTATGGTGGCAATACCTTATAGAGAAAATCCTATTACCACAAAATTAAAAGAATAATTATTTTTAGAAAACTGCAATTTTAAACCCAACTCTACCCATAATGCAGTTGGATAAAAGAGCCCACAAACTCTGAAAATTCAAAGTTTTTTGGACCTTTGTTAGTTTTATCTTTCTGTGTATGAAATCAAGAGAGCTGATTCTTGGCCCTTTAGTCATTAGAAGGCAGAATCCTGGCACTATTGTGCGTGCGTGTGTGTGTGTGTGTGTGTGTGTGTGTGTGTGTGTGTGTTTACTTGCTTGAACTACAACTTCTGAGGCATTCTCAGAAGCTCCCAATGACGGAGGCAAACATTATTTGATAATTTTTTGGCCTAGTGAACCCTGCCAAATGGAATCAATTGTGATGTGTAAACCTACCTTCACAATAGCAAAGCGGACTTTTCTGGAAAGGTGCTAGTGTTGCTGAATATAAGATTATGCTCCTAAAATATGTGTTCCAGGTGGTGCCGTGGCTCAATTTTTGAGCTTTCGCTTTTTGAGAGTCCATAGATGTGTATTGTATTCATTCAGTACCGGTTGGTCCCATGTTGCTTTTGTTCCAACAAAGAACTGCCTGTCAAAATCTACTCACTCTGGCCTGTTTTATAGCTATCCAGCATCACAGGCATTTTTTACAAGAATGTCTGCTTCCTGCTACTCTGGTCAATCACTCACATCACTAAAGATTACACTTCAGTGAAAGCTGACCTGCCACTAGCTGTTAGACAACTCTCAGAGCACATAAAAACAGGCTAAGTATAAGAGAATATCTTCAGAATTGCTCTTGACATTTTCAGTTCAACCAGTTCCCAGCTACCAGCTCTTCTTTAGCAAGTCATTCATTTAGCCAGTTCAAAGCCTGACAAAGGTTATAGATTTTGCTTTTGCATAAATGTAAAATGCTTTTGCTGTATTTCGTCTTCCCAAACACAAGCCAGTCCACCTGCTTGGCTTGTTTGATTTCTTCCAGCTGGCTTCCCGTTTGTCTTGATTTACTCTAAAAGTTTTTGCCTTATGGATGTAACAAGGAGACCTAGTCATTTATTTTATGAAAATTATCTTTTTACAGCTGTGTGATTTGCTCAGCAAAACACAAATTTAATGTTAATTATATTTACTTGGCATTTGTAGAACAAGATGGATTTCAGGGGGTAGGGAATAAAATACTCCTTAAGAGATAGGACTGTGGAAATTGTCCTTTCTTTCATTGCTGTTTCTCAGAGGTATGCAATAGAATGAGGTGAAGCCACCTAACCCACAACCCTGCAAGCTCTTATTAAACTTCTTACAATGAGAACAGCTTGTTCCAGGAAAACAAACCCCTTGAGGAGAAATGCTAACCAAAAGTGTTCATTTGAGATCCAGAAATGGAGGGATTGGAGAGTCTTGACTGGGATCATGTAGGAGCTGAGTGTTCTCTGGTCCTGGGCCCACTTGGTTTTCTTCTGTCCCATTCTAGGTAGTTTCACAATGTGTCAGTGCAATCACACTCTGCTGACCAAGGAGCAGATGCTGGAAAAATTCTATTACACAAATGACTAACCCCCTTGAAGCTCACTTTTTTTTGGTAAAATGAAGTTAGTAACTATCAGTTGGGGTAAAAATCTGCAGAATGAAAGACACTCCAAAGGCAATGCTTTACATAAGACAGTGATTTAAATTAGACGTTTGCTTGTCTCCTCATGTAATTGTTTTAAGCAAGCATTTTAAGTTGAGCGGGCAGTTCTGCTTCTCTAGGTCACTCAAGAACACAGATTCCTTCCATCTTACTAATGGACCTTCTTTTAGGCAATTTTCCATATTCACAGGGGTAAAGCTGATCTCAGCAAGTCCAGTCAGCGCAGAGGAAGAGGGAAGAGAGGAGGCCCAGAATGAACCATATTTCTTTAAAGCGGTCACATATGCAATGGCTTTGCTCTTCCTTACTCATTCACTGGTCATGTGATTAAGTTCTCACCAGTGGGAGTGGAGGGGAAGGGCTTGGGAAGTGAGAAACGTAATCTTGAACAGAAAGTCCACATGACCAGGAAAAGGGGGAGAATGGGAATTTGTGGTGAGATGCTATGAACCAGAAATACCAATATCAAGAGATAGAGATTAAAAATTAAAATGTTTTTGAAGTTTACAGAGAATTATTGAGGATCTAATACTCAATTAAGAAAAGTTTTCACCTGCCCTTATTTATGTCATTCTTAGTGACCGATAATTATTAGCAAAAGGGGAAGGGAAATTATAAACATAACAGACAAATTTAAATTCAGTCCCAGAGGAAGTGGGATGGACTGAGCCAGTTCTGGGAACACCTGAAATCTACCTCTCATTCCCAAATGGTTTCGTTAACTGAGCATTGCTTTGAGATTGATATAAAATAATTCTGGAAAACCCTCTCTAACAACATGACAGGGATAAGGAGATACTTGGTTTTGGTTATAGTCATATAGATTGTGCATTTTAGTTCTAATACAGTTCTTTGGAAGTTATGGGTAGTAGATAATTGCTAATTTATCATATGCTGTTCAACCACATTCACTGTTGAAAGTCCTAATGTAATAAATCGAAGGGCAGGTTAGACCCTCCCTGGCGACCTGCGAGTTGAACAATTTGGGTATAAATTTCTGAGTAAGAAATTGTTTGGATTACTGTGATGTCTCTTTCTAGAGCTTTTATCTAACTAAGAGTTAGATAGGGGCTTGAATGCTATATGCTCAAAACATGTGAAATGTCTGAGTTATGCAAAATTCACTTAGAAACTTGTAAAGTATGCCTTTGCCTTCAGGTCAGAAAAAAATGAAAATTAGGGAATTTGGGCAAAAACAGAAGTTTTGTGGGAAATAAAAACCACAACAGACTTCTATCTGAAAATCTATTCTTAATAAAAAAAAAATCAATTCCACTTGCTATAATTTACAAAGATTCTTTGTTCTTTCTTTAGAAACAAAACAACATGTACGTATTTACATGACTATAAAGGTATTTAGTGAAAGTTAGACATAGTTTACTTATTATCAATGTAAATATGGAAAGTTGTTGCTTTCTCCTTTATGTTTTTCTTATATTATCTGTCCTTAAGGAAGAGAAAGTTAATGTGAGGAATTGGAGGATGGAAAGAATAAGACTTGATAAAATCATGCCTTGCAATAGCTTTCCTACAAGTGTTCCAAAAGGCTTTTCATACTGTCCGTAATCAAAACAATCCATTAAGTGACTAAGGGAAGTAGGTTCCATCTTGGTTGTTTTTCAAGTGTAAATCTGAAGTGTAGAGGTATTATGTGTGGGCGCCAAGACAGTGGTGGGAACAGGATTGGAACCTATAACACATCCACTCCAGGCCCCCAAACTCAAAAAATTCATTGTTCACAGAAACATAATGAGTACAAGGGACTGACATTTCCTTTACCATTGTTTCTTTCTTTAATGCTCCCCAGTGCCCCATATTTCTCCAGGAAACAGCTCCCCACTCCTTCCTCTTAATGAACATCAAAAGGCTTAGCAGCCATTGATATATCCACCATGTGTTCATTGCAAAGACTGAAATCAATTCTTGTTTCAAGATCTCAAAGAATTCCAGTGGGCATAGCAGGGCTACTCCCAGATAGGAAGGGGAAGGATATCATATTAATATTTTTATGTCCAGCAAAATCTAACAACCCACGCCCAGTAAGAGATTTGTCTTTTAATTTTGATTCTGTGTTTCCAAAATAGAGTTCATTGTCTTATTGCTTCTTCATACACATCACACTACAAGTCAGAATCCCTGGAAGTTAATTTTGATTACAAATAAATGGGTGGGGGGGGAGGTGGGCGTTTGGAAATTTCTAGCTATACATGCAAATCTCTAGCTATACATGCAAAGCACTCTTTAGGAAATCTTATTTTAAATCAGTGTTGCTATTCTGGCCTAGAGTTCTTGCTTCCTTCCTTATTTAGCAGTGCTCTTACTCAAATCATATTTTCTCACTTTTCATAAATTGGTAGCAAAGTAATTTGAGCCATACAAAACTCACTGATGATTTTGTTACATAAGAGAGGATGTGTAATCTTCTTGTCCCATTTATATGACTATCCTTCAATTCAACTATTACAGAGAATAGAGGAGATACCCTACTATTACTAAGAATAATAGTAATAATAATGCTAACTTTTAAGAAGTTTTTTTTTCATTTTTTTTTAAATTTATTTATTTATGCATCCAAGCTGGGGTACAGACCAGAGTTGTGGGGCAGCGAGAGGGTTCACCAGAGACAGAGTGGGGAGCAGAACAGGCAGGTTGACGGAAACACACTGCTGAGGGGAGTAGCGGGTGAGGAAGGAGAGGTCTGCTGTGCCATGTAGGAATCTCCCCGGCCAAGAGTCAAACTCTTGTCGCCGCTGCCGACAGCTCCACAGCACAGCGCTTAAACCCTGCACCACCAGGGAGACCCCCAGAAGTTGTTTTTTTTTTTAATGCCTCAGGTGAAATGTGTTTAATTTCCTGTCTCTGCTTACTTTGTATTCAGTGATGTAGTAGGACCGGAGGAGAAAATATGACTAAAATGTAATATATCAAAATAAGGTATTTCTTATAGTAGGAATTATTACCTGTCATAAAATATAATTTGAGATCCTGGTAATTTTTTATGTCAGCACATTTGAACCAATATTTATGGGACTCTTTTGATCACAAGAAAGTTTATTCTTAATAATGAAATTGAGTCTGCCTTAAAAAATCACAGCGCTTCTGGAAAGGTAGAAATAATACCTTACTTTTTATATTAATAAGAAATCATGAGATACTTTTATATGCTTATATTTTGAAAAATATGATTTTCTACTAACATATAAGGGAAATGGATGAAAGTTTTATCCTCGAAATGTTTGAAGTATTTGAAATACAGATTGAAAAAAATTCAAGTAATTTTAACGAAGATAACAATGCAGTCAAAAAATGGGCAGAAGAGCTAAAAAGACACTTCTACAAAGAAGAAAAGCAAATGGCCAACAGATATATGAAAAAAATGTTCAACATCACTTATAATCAGGGAAATGTGAATCAAAACCACAGTGAGATGCCACCTCTTGTCAGTGAGAATGGCGCACATTAAAAAAAAAAAAACAGGCAACAACAAATGCTGGTGAGGATGTGGAGAAAAAGGAACTCTTCTACACTGCTGGTGGGAATGCAAATTGGTCTAACCACTATGGAAAGCTGTATGGCACTTCCTCAAACTGCTAAAAATGGAGCTTCCACAGGACCCAGCAATACCACTTTTGGGGATCTACCCAAAGGACACAAAAACACTAAATCCAAAAGGATACATGCACCTGTATGTTTATTGCAGCACCGTTCATAATAGCTAAGGTATGGAAACAACCCAGATGCCCAAAAATAGATGATTGGATCAAGAAGATGTGGTACATATGCACAATGGAATACTATTCATCATTCAAAATAGATAAACACATGCAATTTGCAGCAACATGGATGGAGCTAGAAGGGATCATGCTCAGCAAAATAAGCCAGAAAGAAAGAGAAAAATACCGAATGGTTTCACTTATAACAGGAATATAGGGTAACCAAACAAGAGAGAGACACTCAGCGAGGGAAGGGGAGGGAGGACAAGGGCTCAAAACAGGGTAGAAAAGAGCACAAAGGACTATGGTGATGGGTCACAGGTGAATCGGTGGTGGGTTACCCAAGGGGAGTACACAATATAAAATACACAAATAACAATAAAAAACGAATAAAAAATTTCAAGTAATTTTATACTTGTAAGTGATACGAAAGGCTTTGGCATGGTTCAGACACGTTACAATACCTTAAGAAATTTGTAAAAATACTTCTGATATTGAAAATAATACTTCTATCTTGTCTTGTATTTAATGTTACTTATTAGTTTCATACTTGACTACCTCTCTACATTTATGCTACTTAGTAGAAGTTCTGTGCTTGAGAAGAGAATGTATCTGCTACCTCTAAATATTCGAAGTTTTTCTTGATTTCAACTGTTTGTCTTCTTCTATGAAAATATGTTTCAGAGCATTGTGAGTACCCTGAAATCTTTCTGGTATGTCATGAGAGGAAAGCAAGAAGATGCTGAAGACTCAGTTTATCATGTTGATGAATAGGCTGCTATGATCTCTAGTGTGCATAAGTAAAGATAAGGAACAATCACTCTTCCTCTTGTAAGCACCTTAACAAGAGCCAGCTTTACAAGCTTACCAGAAATAAGTGACAAACACAAGCAATTGTAGTGAATAGATCCTAAACCTTTGAAATCCCAAGTCTTTGAAAGGCTTTGCCTTTCTTGCATGACGATAGAAAGGATAAGGATGTTCTCTATTTTAAGAATTTTGCTAACCATGTCTCAAACCTTCAGCTCTTAAGGAAATTCTCCTCTCCCACTTCTGTAGGAATCCTGTTTCTGGCAAGACCTCAATTGTGTGTTTCTCTCTACTTCTTTGAAATCAGATTCCACAAATATTCGCATAAACTTCATTCAAAGGAAAAGAACAATCTTACCACTTGACAGATTGCTTATCCATCTTTCATAACCTGTCTTCATTCTCCTCCTTGTAATTCTTCAATATCATCATTTATTGAACATCTATGATATGCCAAGTACCCTGCCGGATGCTCTTATCAAGCACTCTCAGGTTTCTGCTCTCATTTCAGATCCTCTTATTAGCCCTTCTCCCCTAAGAGTACATTCTTTGGTTTCTATGTCCTCAGAAAACTTCTTTTCATCCTCAAAGTACAAATACCCTCCAGAGCAAAACAGAAGTGATACAGAGAGTGTGGCATTGTAGAAAGAGTATGAGCTGTGCATCAGTCATACTTAGGTTCAGACCTTGTATGTCCCTCTATTTACTATTCATGTTATCTTAGTTGAGTTACTCTCCCCAACCTCAATTTTCTCACCAGTTTATTTATTACCATATCCACTTTACAGAGCTGTTAGAGGAATTTGCTGAAAATATAACATGTAAATTGTCTTGCACAGTGCCTAGAATATGAGAAGTGTTCCATAAGTGATAGCAATTCTAATGTCCAAGAGGTAACGGTAATTTCCACTTCAATTAACATTGGCATGTTCAAACTAGTCAACTGACTTTTTCATGCCCTATTGTAGGCATATCCATTCTATAAAAAACCTACTGAATAAGTATTTAATAATGGCTGAATAAATAAAGTTTAGTGTTTTTCTTCATTTTGGGGAGCTTTATTTAAGAAAGCACTTTCTTTTCCTTCTTTTGGTATATAATTAGAATTTGATGTAATTTTCATCTTTTTGTTTGATCTTCCCTGCATTTTCTTAAATTGAGAAATATCATTAAATTCAGATTAGCCATAAATAAGTCATGGTTGTCTTTCCTTTTGCCATTTCCTTCCTTTTCATCTTCTTGTAATTTAAACTTTCCACATCCTAGAGAGAGAGACATGTGAGTTCCAAATTTTTCCACAGCTTCAATAAATGGGCTGGAAAATGTTTCAGTGGACTGCTTGAACCAATGAATTTTAATGGTTTCCCCACGTCTTCCTGAAGATTTTCATTTTAAGCTCATCTTCTGCTGGTGTCCTTGGCATTCCAGGCCCAATCCTGAGTTGTAATGAATTGAACCTGTGGTAGCAACACTGGAAGATCTGTTTCATAGTTTAAGTTGTAGAAATACTGTTTTGCTGCTTTAAAATTAATTTTACATCATTGTTTTCACAGTTTTCTCTCAGTTTCCTTTATTAGTTTTGAAATTAAAATGCTTAAAATCTCTCTTTTACTCCTAGTAGCACCCAGATATGACAAGTCATCTAGAGTTAATATTTAACTAGCCTGGAAGTGCTTTCTATCCCAATATGTACCCAGTTTTTAAAAATGGTTTCTCCCATGTTTAAAATTTTCTTAAAGTTTTTTTTTCTAGAAAAGTTGTACTCTGGACATGTTATGTTTTTGTCATAGTCCCAGCTTTGTTTTTATCATGTCAGGACAGTAAGTTACGAGTTTTCCTTTATCTGTGAGAGAAAGTTGACCTTTTGTGCTAATTTCACTTCCTGGTGAGGGTGAGTCAGCCTCCTTTTTCTCAGGCCTGTCTCCCTGTTCAGTGCCAACAACTTCTCACATTCCACTATTTCAGCACCTGCCTGTCCTGAACCAGGTTCTTCTTGAGGTTCGTTTACTAGTTCCACCTTCCATCTAGCAACTTCCTTTGTGTGACCATTTACGTAAAATGTCAAAGCCTCAGTTTCTGCATACAAAACTGGAAATAACATGTAATTTATCATCCTACTGGTCATAATGTGTGGAAAAAAGTGCAAGTGAGAGCCACTAAAATTATAATCTTCTTCAGGAAAGAGAAATTGGTGAAGCAATGAGAATTTGTTTTCTCAGAAAAAAAAATAATCTATCTTCCAAAAATCCATCAGGCCAAGACATTGATAGCAATTTATCCTTTATCTTGTGTTTTCCTTCAGGAATTTGACCTGAAATTATCCAGGTTCCATTTTTTTTTTTTTAAATCATTCTTCGTTCAAAATGGTAGAATGGAAAAAAATAGAAATAGAGTTTCTCAAGTCTTTTTAAGATTCCTCAAAATTCATTTCCCTCCAAGTAAGTGCCATTTCATTTTTAAACTGAATGTATTTCCAGTGCTTAATACTTCACTTAACATGTTTTTAATTCACTTGACCTATGAATCATGGTATGTAGGCCTTACATATATTTTTATGTCTTGTAAAGCTTGGTTTTATACTATAATTAAATTAATGGAATATACTCACAAATTTTACAGTTACAAATTACTATGTTATTTGAAAATATAAATAATTCATACTTAGGGAAGGTGAGATGATTTAATAGAAAAAGTATTGACTAGAGTTAGGAAACCTGGATTTTACTTCTTATTTTGCCATTTAGTAGCTGTGTGAATTTGGACAAATCATTTAGTCTTCATTTAAATGGATTCCCTCATTGTAAAACAATAAGGCTGGATCCTCTCTATACTAAATTTCTAAAATGATAAAAATAGGTACCTTTACTTCTCCAAGTCAAACTAACTGACTGTTTAGATACACTGATGGATCTAAATGGGTGAAGAGGAAAAAAAGGTACAAACTTACAGTCATAAGATAAAAAACCTAGAGGATGTAACGTACAGTATGGTAACTATAGTTAATAATCCTGTATTATATATTTGAAAATTACTAAAAGAGTAGATCTTTTAAAAATTTTATTGATGTCAAATTGATTATAACATACAAATTTCAGGTGTGCAGGATTTAATTCAAGACCCATATATGACACCTTATGATTCCTCACCAAAATTCTAGCTTTCATCTATGCACACAGTTGACCCTTTCTAACTGATTTTCCACCCTCATCACTCTTTGCCCCTGGTGACTATCATTTTTTTTTTATAATTTAAGTTTATTTTTGTTTTGTTTTTAAAAGTTTCAATTAAACAGTTTTCTATTTCAACATCAACCTTTAAAGTTCTCATAAGAAAAAAATCTGGAACTGTGTGGTGATGGATGTTAACTAGCCTTATGAGCATTTATAGTATGTATTAATTTGGAATCATTATGCTGTATCCCTGAAACTGATATATCAATTGTATCATAATAAAAATAAATAAGTAAATATATCATACATGAGTACATACATACACACATTGATAGACTGAACTTTCATGAGTGTTCAAGAAGACCTTTGCATTTTAAAATAGTGTTTCTGTTTAATACATAAAAGATGTATGAAGGCAGAATCCCATTCTCTCTCTGCTCAGATGATGTCTTTTAAAAATAGAGTTTTAAAAAAATTAAAATGTTCAAGGAAATAGATAAATTGAAGTCAATGTCTTCATCTCCATCCTCACCCAACAGTTCCCATTTCATGAGATGATTATTAATATTTTGCTATGAATCTTTAAAACATCATGGACAGTAGAAACTATGTGTGTTGCTTGAATATTCCCTACTATATGCATAGCCTGCCATTAAATCACATCATTTTTTAAAAGAAAAATTGTTGTTTTAGAGGACACTGTGTAGTTAAAGAGAATTTGCTAAAATTTCTTTTAAATGCCTGTGTATGATTGTAAATATTGTTTTCCTATCCTATGTACAGATAGTAAGGAAAAAGGTAAATTCAGAAACAGACTCATGGGTTTTCTCAAATAAACTTCCCTCTTCAATAGGTGTTATACCTATGGGACTGGGGTTTTTAAATAGTTGTGAATATTATGTTCATTCTATTATTAATCTAAATAAAACATGTTGTATACAATCCTTTTTATTCAGCAAGGTAATTATTTTCTTCAACACTGGAGTGAACCATTTAAAAAAAAAATCTATATCACCAGGGCTAGAGTTAGTTTACAGGGGTCTCAACACAACTACTACCAATTTAGTAGTTCAGACAGTTCTACTGGAAAGGCCTCAAGTATTCCCTGAAAGGGTAATAGAGTTTCCAAAAGTCCCCTCCCCCCACACCAGGAAGACCTGGATGGAAACAATAGAAACATCTGTTCTAGAGAAATGAGTCTGAAATGAATTATACTCAGGGTGAGAAAACCAAGCATTCTTCTATATTTGTGGGTAGTTCAAGATGTACGTGACAGCTGTTTAGGACAAATTTATAGGGCTCCCAGAGGTTATACTGGCAATTCATGATGCCAAGATGAGCTCAATATTTCACCTAAAGGAAATTAGATGCACCCATATTTAGCAACTGCTTGATTCACAGTCTCAAAGCAAAAAATAATGAAACTTGCCCTAATGGAAGAAAGCCATAAGAATAAACCAGGAAAGAAACTGCCATGCATCATTTTCTTAGTCAAACCAGCCTCAGAATACAAGTATATTAATTGTATAAGAAAAATCATCTTTCTATAGAAAGAAAATTTGCTTGTATATTTTAAAAGCCACTCATGAAAAGAAACCTACAAAATCCACTCATATTTATAAAGGTATGACAACTAGTCACAATAAGAGCTTCCGATGTATAAATCCCAACTTTGAACCTCATTGGCTTTGCTATCTTGGACAAACCCTTGGCCTCTTGCTCCCTCAATTTATTCATCTGAAAAATGGAGTGGACTATAATACTCACTTCATTGGGTTGTTATGAAGACTAAATACAGTAATACACCTAAAACACTTACCTGGCATATAATAAATTCCAGGTAATAATAGCTATTATTTTTACTCTTCTTCAATAGGTTTGTATCAAGAGCATGGAAATGTGCAAAGACAATAAGATAGTTTTAAGGTGGCAGATAATTTATTCAAATACAATGTCACTGTCGAGTATAGCATTAAGAATCAAAATGAATAAAAAAGTTTAAAAGACTAATATTATGCATGTAGATTCTAAAGTTATATACAAGAGATCTTAAAAAACATAGTGTCACAGTTTGTGAGTTTAAAGAACATCCCTTTATGAAATTACTTTTTGCATAGAAATTGGGTACAAATAGGAAGACAGTCTAGAAAGGAAATTGTTGAATTAATTAAAAAATAAATTTTATAGCTTTTCCTTAGTCTCTCTTAATGACAAGGCAGCCAGAAGATAATGAGAAGGGACCAAACAGATGTTGGTTTCCTCTGAAATTTGCCAAACTTTTACGGCATCATTATGATAGATTTCTAGTTCTGTCTCCACAATTTAAAAGCAAGTGGGAAATTTGGATCCAGAAGAGAGCAGAGATGATTAAAGGGTTGGAAACCCAGGCTGAAGAGGAAGGGATCACGGAAATGATGTTGGTTGTCTGAAAAGAGGAGAAGGCTGCGGGTGACTTAATTACAGTCTTGCTGTATATAATACACCATATAAATGGGTTGGGGAACCCAACCCAACAACATCTGTTCCCCAGTGGAAATAAAACAACATGGCTGGGAGCTCTGACTTGGGGAAAATTTTTCTAAAGAGTTAAAAACATTTTTTGGTTAAAGAGTTGTTAAATAACTAACCCTTTATTCACACTACCAGTTTTTATACAATTCCTCTTCTGTCTGGAGGATTGTATTAAGTGCCAAGAATTGATAGATAATAATCCATATACAGATAGAGAAATATACATATTGAATGGGATTTCCTCTTTCTCTCAGCATTACCCTTGCAGTAGACCCAGTGGCCTATGTGCACTAGCAGGTGGAAGAAGGGAGACAGCTTGGTGGGGAAGGCAGCAGTGGCGAGCTCTGCATTCCCTCTTAGTTTGCATAAGAATGCTGAGTTTCTGAGAACACCGGAGAAGGTAAGAGTTTTCTTGTTGATTCTGTACCTGCAAAGGACTGTCCTGCTGGTAAGAGGAACCAGCAGAAAGATCCTGTGGGGTGTACCACAGAAACTGAGAGGGGTGCAGAGTAGAACTTCTTGCTCAGGAAATTATTCAGTGAGCAACCTCTCTTTGGAGGTGCCTCTACCCATTCAAGAACTCATCTAGGATTCTCTCCTTTAGGAGCCTCATGAAAGGGCCACCATTTAAGTGCCTCAAGAGGCACCAATAACCATTCTTGGATAATTCAATCACAAATAAGAGACCAAAAAAAAAAAAAAAAAAGGAAAGAAAAAAGAAAAATGACAGAGGCCAGTAGGGATATTATGAATAAAATGTTTAAGTGCTACCCATTTAAGCAGTGCTGTAATATAAAACAGTCATCTATCTTCTATCAGGAAGCTATTACTATTCCCTCTATGGTTTTCCTTGCTAATAAATGTTGTCCTAAGGCTCTAAAAGATTTAAATTATTTCTTGCTCCATCTGTATCAGTTGGAAGTAATTATAATTCACATAACTTTGGCTTTAAGTGTGTTTTTTGTATTCTAATGATTCGAAACTTGACAAACTACTTTATTCATGATAACTCAGAGTATCTGAATAAACAAAATATTGTGCTCTCTTTCATAGCGGTTCTCACATGCGACCAACATTTTCATTTAGTAGCAGACAGAGTAGGTGCTATCATATGTCACCAAGTCCTCCCATGAAGAGTGGAGGTTTACATTTCTCAGCTACTTCTTTGGCTCAGAACTGAGTTCACTCTCCCACCATCCCTGAACTGGAGGAACCATTAAGTTTATGCCCTTTCCCAGAGTACAACAGCATCTAGCAACTGGTTGAATTAAGTTGGAAAATCTGACCCCCTTGGCCTTAATTCAAGATATCTCGGAAGGGCCATTAGCACCAGAGCCCCCCATGAGCTGGGCTGAGATCTTTGTTGCAGCTGCATTGCAGTTCATCTTCTCAGGCTCCCTCCACTCCCTAGTGATCTTGTTCCCAAAGCACACCCCAATAAACCTTGTTTGTGCAGACCTCTGTTTCAGAGTCTGTGTTCTGTGGAATTTGCCCTAAGTCAAATAAAGACATTTGAGAAGTAAACAACAAATTTGTGACCAGTAAAATAGTAATATTTTTGGTTATCAAAAATTACATGATATAACTTTTTAAAATGCAGGTTCATCACCAATCTCACTTCAATTCAATTAATCTTAGAATTGTTTGATCTAAATTAGTTGGGTAACAGAGAAATCAACTGATTTGCTCACAAACAAATCTGCCTTCTACCACTAACTCCAATGAAGGGAAAAGGGAGCAGAGTTACAAACCAACAAATGGTGTCACAAACTAACAAAGATACGAACAGCTTCCAACACACAGTGTCTCCCACTGTTTTCTCAGCTGTGCCAGAAGCAGGAAAAGTGGGAAGGCAATGCAAAACTAACTTATAAAAGGTACCTGAAGAAAAAGTTATTCATTTTATTGTGAAACAAGATGTCGAAAGTCTTGTGATAAGCATTTTTTCATTTTATTGGAAAGACTTCTCTTTAGAGTATGTTGCCTATTATATAGCCTACCTGTGAAAAATGTGAGTCTGAAACACTGTTTTAGCCTGAATAATTCTGTGAAAAAATTTTCTGAAATGGCATCCAGACATTTTCCCATGTAAATATTGCTGGTGAAGAAACATTCTAATGTGTAATTTGGAACTGGCTGGAAATATTTTTAGAAAACTTTCATTGAGGGATTTTTTTAGGTTGGATTCCCCACAAAAGTAGATCCCAAAACAATTATCTGAGTTCATGCAGTTTATAGTTTAGTGATTTTAGAAAGTCCTTATAGAAGAATGGGAAGGAAGGGAGTGAGTAGAGGGTACATTAATGAACAGGTGATTTCTCTAAGCAACTAGAACATAATGTCTCCAGGCAGAAAACACCTCAGTTATTCTACCTGAGACAATGAGGAAGCTGGAGTGTTTCTCTAGCACTTCTTACCCCGGTTGTTTAGGGGCTGCTTCCCTACCCAGAGCGTCCAGTCTTCTCTATACACAAATGCACCATGCTTGCTCTGGTAGCCAGAGAAAACTTCTCAGGTAGAGCTGCAGGAGTTTGTATTAAGAAGCTGTCCAGGGCCTCCCTGGTGGCACAACAGGTTAAGCGCAGCTTTGTGGAACTGTCAGCAGCTGCCGCGCGCCAGTTTGATGCCCAGCCGGGGAGATTCCCACATGGTGTGGCGGACCGCTCCTGCCTCACCTGCTGCTCCCCTCAGCAGTGTATTTCAGTCGATCTGCCTGTTCTGCTCCCCACTCTGTCTCTGGTGAACCCTCTCACCACCCCACACCTCTGGCTTCCACCCCAGGTTGCATGTATAAATAAATAAATCTTTAAAAAGAAGAAGAAGAAGAAGAAGAAGAAGAAGAAGAAGAAGAAGAAGAAGAAGAAGAAGAAGAAGAAGAAGAAGAAGAAGAAGAAGAAGAAGAAGAAGAAGAAGCTGTCCGACTGTGTGAGCAGCGAGAGAATGAAAGTGGAGCACCAACAGCATCTGCTAAAGCAGCTACACTATACCTTGCCTGAAAACCTTTGCTGCTTAACAAATCAGCCCCAAATTTAGATGTTTGATATAATAATCATGTCTGCAGTCTAGCAGAGTGCTTCTGATTCAGTATCTCTCTTGAGGTTACAGTCAAGCAGTCAATCCATCACCAGGGCCGCGGCCACTAGGGGCTGATAGACCCACTCCCAAGACCACTCTTGGTCATCACTGTTATCTGGCTCTTTTTGTCCCTACACCACATGTGCCTCTCCACATGTGCCTGAGGATTCTCATCACATGGCAACTGATAACACATTCTTATCACATGGCAACCCAAGGTATAGTCACATTCTTTTATAACCTAATCTCAGAAGTGGCATGCCATAATATTTATTGTATTCTATTGGTCATACAGCGCAGTCCTGGTACAATATGGGAGGAAACTATGCTTTCTTATGTACACTAGGTGGAGTGGGGGATATTGGGAGTGCCCTTGAAGGCTGGGCTACCACACCGAGAAACATCCAAATACAGGGGCATGTTATTCCCCCTATTGCTCCTCAGAGGCAGAGCACGGTAAATATGAAGCAGAATTTTGTCATGTTATTTGTTATGTCATCTCTGTTAGTCTGAGTTAAGAACAGATACTAACAATTAAGAAGATATTAAGGCCTAATACCTCTGCTCAAAGACCTCAGTCTAGTAGAAAAAAAATATGACATACGAGTCAAGAGAATTCAATAAAAGAGAACTCAAAAAAGTAAAATGGAGTTGAAATAATGATGGTGAGATTCTGTATAACTGAGGAAGAACAGGAAAAGGTGCCTAGAAAAGGTATTTGATATGTGCCACTAGAAATAAGTAAGGTTTTGAAAAGTAAAGATAAGGCAAAGGGACATAAGAGAATGGAGATAATATAAGCCAGAGGAGGGAAAGCATGTGACATATTAAAATCTTACAGCAAATCTTTGGATCATATCTTTATGACTATAGAAGTGCATGGAACAAGTAGTGTGAAGTTTGAGGTAGCAATGGTTTGATGCAAAAATAGCTATCTTTGAAGCCTCTTGTAGGAAAGACTGGCAGGAAGTATCTGGAAGGAAGGAAGAACGTCAAGATAGATTCAACTGCCTACACTGATTATTTCTTCAGTGACTTCTTATTGAATACAAGAGGTTGAAGTAAACTCCTTAGGATGGTTTTCAAGACCAGTAAGTCTGACCTGCACCCCTGGAGTCTTGGGGCTAGCTCACTGCCACAGCGCCCCGTTTTTGAGTTCTACAGCAACACCTCAGCTATATCATCAATTTATCACCCCATAACACACCAGACTTTGCCCCAGGGATCAGCACAATTTTTTTACTTATTCTATTATTTTCTGAATGGAATAGCTTTCACATCACTCCTCTACCACCCACACACCTTTATAAAGTCAATTAAAAGTTTATTTTGTATGGATTTTTCCAATCTTCCTCTTTCCTTATCCTCATTCTCAACCTAATAGGATCACTTTAAATGCAGTCACATACAGCATGGCACTTCACTCTACATAATTGATTCTAATATGCACATTAAAATCTTACAATTTATAGCATGATATAGTTTGACATCTTGTTTCCTTGTTTGTAAATAAAATAATAGCGCATCTTAAAATCAATGTTTTTTTAATTTTGATACAATCTATTTGTGAGCTGGCACATGCATGCTCACACACACACACACACACACACACACACACACACACACACACAATGTGCTTCCCTGTGTGCAAAAAGCCTTTCATGTCTGAGATCATTTCTCATTTTATATCCCCACTGCCTGTCACATTGCCCTGGATGTGGCAGGCTTCTCCTAACTGTTAGTTAAATAAATAAATGAAGGAGACTGATCTTTAAATAGCTAAGTAAAGTAAGCTTCACTCTCTTCTACCTTGTTCCAGGAAAGATGACTCCGATTAGCCATGTTATCCCATTTCAAAGGGTCAGCTTGAGGCAAATGAGTGAAGATTCCATAAACTGTTGGTCAGGTTACATCATCGTTCCTAAAAATTACAACTTCATTCCTTTTATATCATGTATATCTGGGTCTTTCTGGAATTGATCCCCAAATCTCTTGGTAGGATACCAAGATTTTCAATTATGGACTGAGTACTACAAATATACAGTTTTTGAAATGTGTGATCAATAGAGTGACTGAGTCTGAAATGAAGTCCAGGCTTACTGTTTAACAGTGTGACCCTGTTGCTTCACCACCCTCAACCTCATTTTAGATTTTTTTTCCCCTTAAATATTTATTTATTTATGCATACAAGAGCTGGAGTGTAGGCCAGAAGTGTGGGGGAGTGAGAGGACTCACCAGAGAGTGGGGAGCAGAACAGGCAGATCAACTGAAATACATTGCTGAGGGGGCAGGCGAGGTAGGAGAAGTCTGCTGTGCCATGTGGGAAACTCCCTGGCTGAGGATGCAACTTGTGCTGCAGTGGCTGCAGATAGCTTCATAGTGCTGAGACTTAACCCGTTGTGCCACCAGGGAGGCCCTCATTTTAGCTTTTATAAAATGAGTAAGTATAACTCACCTCTTAGGATCTTTGAGGGGATTAATTACATTAACAAATATAAAACATCTTTATGGAAACTGGTACAGGAGATAGCCAACCAACTTTTAATGAAGTTCAAATTAATTTTGCTATTTTAATTAATTAATTTAGAAACTATTTATATGTCCCTAGCAGCTGGTACATAAAGGAATGAGTAACGGAAATAATGAGAGTCATCTCCATGTTTGGGTAAGCAACTTGGATCTACAAATTCTCACTCAGTCATTAATTAGGCACTGAGGCAATCATTCAAATTAGTAATATTAAAACACATTAGACACCTATTCTTGTGAAGGTTTTATTCTGCTTGGGCTTCCATCTGTTTGTTTCCATATATGACAGAGTCTTCATTTTATATCTATATCTTCATATAATGCTGAATCATTTAAAGATTGAATCTGCTTTTATCTCTTATCTTCCTATTCGCCAAAACATTTTTTACTATATAGACGTTGCATTTTTTGATAATTACACCATGTGTCTACCCACATATCAGCATCCGGGGGACCAGTCTGCAGTGTTTGTTTCCAGGCCAAGTAATCCAACATCTACTATACAACAATCTTTAATTCCCATTCTGGTGTTAACTTCCAACCCTGATTCAATGCGGCTATCTTATTTCCTCTAAACCTTTCCCATAAGATTTGTAACTTTCTTTTGCACTTTCTCCAAAAGTGCGAAAACCACTGAGTTGTTTAATATATTTCCCTTTCTCTTTTATCATATACTTCTCTAAACTGAGAGGTCTTTGGAAAAGCATGGAGCTCGTGTGCCATCTCATGAAGAGAACAATCTGGGGAGTGAAAAAGTCTTTCTAAAGGTCTTTTATAACAATGCAAGCAGGGAAGGGCCTCCCTGGTGGTGCAGCGGTTAAGCACTGCACTGTGGGGCTGTCGGCAGCAGCAATGCGAGTTCCATGCCCAGCTGAGGAGATTCCCACATGGTGCAGCAGACCTCTCCTGCCTTGTCTGCTGCTCCCCTCAGCAGTGTATTTCGGTTGATCTGCCTGTTCTGCTCCCCTGTCTGTCTCTGGTGAGCCATCTCACCGCTCCACGCCTCTGGCCTGTACCACAGCTTGTATGCATAAATAAATAAATCTTTTAAAAAGGAGAAAAAAAAAACAATGGGAGCAGGGCAGGTAGTTGGGAGAGATAAGGGAGAAAGAAAAAAAGGAAGGATTTGAGAAGTAATTAAGTTGGAGATCAGAAAAAGAGAGTGAAAAGAGCAAGAATTGAGATGTTTTGTTGCTATGCAACTACAAAGAGATTAAAATCATGAGAGGGGTTTTTGGCTGGTTTCCATTTCAAACAGAAATGGGAGGATGGAGAGCCTATTTATACAAAGACATTAAACTAAAAGCCAGAGGTAAAATGCTGAATCTTCTTAAACCCTGCTGCATTAGTTAAGAGATGAGTTCTAGATATCAATAAAGGAAGAGATGAACCCCTTGGTGCTTCAGTAATCTAGAAATAACTCCAGGACAATACAATAGACAATTCTAGTATTTTCTGACCCCTTGACTCTTTTTGTCTATTTCATAAACTCAGCTGCTATACAGGGGCTTAATTCTAGTACCTTCAGTCTACATAGATAGAAGGCTGCCTCATCCAAATGCCTTCATCAAGTTTTACTCTTTTCTACCCTTTTTACAGTAATAATTTTTAAAAATACTTTCTCCAAAACCCATGTGCTTTGATTAACAGGTTTATGTGCTATAATCACCAGGCATTTGAATGCAGATTAACTCATAAACCCAGATAATGGATCATGTTCTGTCATGATGTTTTTATCCAAAAGTTGAAAGAGAAAGCTTTGAAGAATGTGGAGAAACTCAACTATGAAATTTTGATAGCCTAGGGGCAGAGAGACTTAACACAAAGAAATAATCTTCATTCAAAGAGTACTCATGGTCTTGGTGGGACGATTAATGCCAAAATGCTGTGATTAATTACAGTTGTTGAAGAAGCTAGGAAAAAAGGGACCATAAGTTCTTGGACTAATGAAAGACAGAGCAATTAGAATAAACTATCCTAGAGTCAATAGTGAGTTCTTGGTCTAATTCTCATGAGCCTCATTATTATTTTGACTTATAAGACTTCAACATGATCCTGAAAAAGATTTTACCTTTGTCCTAAAAAGAAATGTCTGATTGAATATTATTGATTTAATAGAGGAGGTATTAATTACTTTGCTACATAAAGTTGACTAATAAAATCTGAGTTTTGACATTTAGATTTTCTTGCATGAGAAATATCACTTCACAATGACCTCCATGAAAAAATAAGGGCCATATATTGTGATTGGTACCTTTTCTATAAAAGAGAAAGTGTAACATGTCAACAACAGGGATTAAATAATTGATATGAGGATCCACCTAATTATACCAATAGTGTACCCTCTGCTTTTGGAATATAGGCAAAGTCTCCTATGATTTCTCTGCCAGCTGGAGACCTACATGGAATCCTAAAAGAGTGAAGAGGCACTTGACTGGCATTTTATCACACAAGGCTGATCACTGAGTTCAAAAAGAATTGCAACATCTCTTCCTCCCATTTCAAAGGAGTAGACAGGACCCGTATTTCATGGTGTAGAAAAATAAATTCTTCGTTATAGGGCTTCAGGAGTTACCTTACATTAAATAGTGGCATGGTGGTGCTTTCCTTTGCTGGGCATGAGAAATGGTTATTTGTCAGAAATTCCTCAGAGTTTTGATTAAATTGAAAGCCAACTTTATAGAATGTGATTACTGACCTTGAAGTTATCACCACTTAAAAAATGATTTTCTAAAATACATGTAAAAAAAATTAAAACAGTGCACTTTATGTACATGAAACCAGTAGATTTTCTAGACTTCCTACTGCTTAAAGAATGGAAATCTCACTGCTATATTTCAATTACTTTTTGAACAACATAACTAAGTATGGTTGGGATAATACCCTAAATCTCCTCATTTTTAGAATAATCAAAATGAATGAAAAATCTATGTATGTATATACATATATGTGTACATACACATATATTTACGTATATATTGTATATAAATGAGGGAGAGAGAGAAAAGTTGTGACATCCTAAAAGCCTGACACAGTGGGAGAGACATGTAGTTTCAATTCCAGTAAAACAAACCATATGGCAAATTAAATACACTGTTTTCTATTGATTTCTCCACTAATTGCTGAAAATATATACATATGTTTTTGGCTAATCAGCAATTAGTTTGGGGTTACTCTACTCTGTCTTTATGCATACTATATCTCTTTCTCACCTGTTGCTGAGATTAACCATTAAGATTTTAAATTTTGATTTGTAGAACGGGGCTTCTTGTACTTTTATAGTCTTGTATGTTTATTAAAGAATGTATCTCTATGAGAATATTGCTTGTTGTGAAAGTGGTCTTTTGAGTACACTGGTTTTATTTTTATTTTTTTGCTATGTTAGAAAGGATAAAAAGCAATTCCAAGTCTATGTTAATTGTCCTGGGAGAGTAAATAAGGTTGAGAGGGACCATTTACCCATCTGCTGAGTCAGCACTCTACCAGTCCCAGCCCTGCTCTCATTTCTGATCATCCTTTCATTCCTTCCACCTTCATAAAATTCTCCCCTAAAAGGTGAAAGTATAAAATAAAGATATCCAGATTTTCCCACCATTTCAAAAACTGCAACACTGTTCCTAAGAGAAAAAGGAAAACTTGAAAATGACTAAAGACTTATCTAGATCTACTTAATCTAGTACTCTTAGAATGGGAACTCCTGAAAAAAGTAGAAAATTGTTTCTACATTCTGTATCATTATAAATACTATGTGGCACAGAATGAACAAGCATAATAAATTAACAAGTCAGTCATCATCAACCAAATATTGAACCTGAACCTTGGTCTATTAATCTAGAACACAGAAATGAAAGGATATGTGGAACAAATTTCTTTCAATCCCATTTTTAGTATAGAAACACTATGATTTGATGAAAGAAATTTTGCTTTCAAAAATAGATGGGAGTTTTATATGAAAACAGCATGGGCTTAAGGAATACAAATAATAAACTGTAGGTTTATTATTGTTAAGATTATAAAGGCTCAATAATATGTGTTTGCTGCCTTCCCCTTTTTAAAATAATAAGGATTTTATTATAAGGCCTGGTTTGGCTGTAGGCATAGTTGAACACTTAGAGCAAGGAAAAATGATGTGTTGGCTCTCATCACTTTCCCATAACTCATGAATATTAACTTTTTCCAAAAGATTACTGCCCCTGGGAATTTTGGTTCTTCTTTTTCAAATCTATTGTTACATGTATTGTTTTTTCTCTTATTAAAAGAAGGCAATTGGGACTATTCAAATAAACTCAAAGTTTTGAATAATGATGGTAAGAGAAAAAAGACATTTTCATGTTTTGTTAACCCTACTGCACATATATAAGTGTTAGCTAAAACAAACAAAACTACCCTTAAATCCAGTATTAAGACATGACATTATTTTGGTAGATTCCAGTAATTGCTTGCATTGGGTTTTCATTCTCTTCTCAAATGACCTTCTAATTCATGTAGTATATATTGTCTCTGTTATCTTCACAATTTGCACTCACTGAAAATCAATTCCATTTTCCCTGGTGCCAAGAGCAGCATTTTTACCAAAACTAAAGTTGAACATTTTATGAAACATCAGGTCACTGTAAAAAGGACCTGAAGGCCCCTTTGTGACTTTTACATTATTGTTGCCTTCCTGGCAAGCAGACAACTTCATCAGAAAAGTCAGCCAAGGGGAGACTTTAAATGGAAGTTGTGCATACGAGGAGCAAATGCATAAAAAAGTTGCTGACGGGCATGAAATGCTTTGATCTGAAGATGGAAAACTCCAAAGCAGGAAGGATTTGGGGCATTTTGAGTCTGATTGACTCTGTGGTTTCTCTGCACAGTTATTCATGGGCTAAAATAAATGCAGAAATGGTATTTTGAGACCACAGCTGTGGAGGGAGTGTGGTGAATTTCAGTGAAAATCCAGTTGGATCTTGAAGTTCAGATCCTTAAAAAGCAAGGGATATGAGAGAAGTAATATTGTTTCCTCAAATTTTACTATTTTCATTTAAGAGATAGAAAAAGAGAAAATTCCATTTATTTTATTCTTAGGAGAAACGTTGAATCCCTATTGCCTAGAACCATGTGGTAGGTGCTCTGCAGTTCCCCACAAAAGGAGATTCTATTCCTTCCACAACTTAAATTTTGAAAAGAAGCAACTGAATGTGTGATCTGATAGAGGTGAAGTTTAGAGATAGGGTGCACACACGAGTAATGGTTTCTCATCATTATCTTCATATGCAGGCTCCTTACAGTCAGTTACGACAAACCAATTCATTGAAAGCTTGTTTTAGTGAGCAATTATTTTATACCAATATGCCAGTTATTTACTTTACCACCAAACATATTAAAAACAAAAAAAATTTGGGCCTCCCTGGTGGCGCAGCGGTTGAGCGCTGCACTGTGGAGCTGTCTGCAGCAGCGACGCAAGTTCGATGCCCAGCCAGTGAGATTCCAACATGGTGTTGCAGACCTCTCCTGCCTCCCCCACTCCTCCCCTCAGCAGTGTATTTCTGTCGATGTGCCTGTTCTGCTCCCCACTCTGTCTCTGGTGAACCCTCTTGCTGCCCCATGCCTCTGGCCTGTACCCCCACTTGTATGCATAAATAAACAAACCTTTAAAAAAAGCATAAAAATTAAGACTACCTCAGCAAAATTTCTAACTGAAAATAGTATTTTCTATGAAATAATGGAGAAATATATACTGAGTTTAAATGGGATTAGATATGTCTTGAGGTATTAGAGATTTTAATGCAATAAAATATGCAGGTATTTATTTTAAATAGAGTGTAAAAGATTGAAACTAAATGACAAATTAAATAGAATAGCAGAGTGCTGAAAAATGTTGTCTCCTGAAACCACTATACTTGTATCAATTAAAATGGATTTTCAGCCAATAAAGACATCAAAAGACAAGGATGGTTCTATATTATGATAAAAGGATCAATACAACAGTAAATTGTAACATTTATTAATATATATATTCCCACTATGCAGCACCAAAATATATAAAGCAAATATTAACAAATCTAAAGGCAAACAATAATAATGGGGGGCTTTAACACCCCACTTACAGTAATGGACAGATCATCCAGGCAGAAAGTCACCAAGAAAATAATGACCTTAAATGACAAAATGGATGAGTTGGACTTAATAGATTTTTACAGAAGATTCTACACTAAAATGCCACAATACAATCTTTTCAAGTGCTCATGGGACATTCTTAAGGATAGACCATATGTTGAGACACAAAACAAGTCTCAATAAATTTATGCAGATGGGAATCATATCCAGCATATTGTTAATCACAATAGTATGAAACTTGAAATCAACCAAAGGAATAAAGAGGGGAAATCTATAAATTTGTGTGGAATAAACATCATGCTACTGAACAATTGCTCAATCAATGAAGAAATCAAAGGTGACATAAAAAAAAAACTTACAAATGCATGAAAATGAAAGCATGACTTAAAAGAACCTATGGGGTGCAACAAAAGCAATACTAGAACATGGCGGTGAAGGGATGCTAGTATCAACTCTCCCAAAAGACAAGCCGCCTATAAAGAGACATCAGCCAAACCCAAAGAAGATCCAGAAATGCTACATAAATCTAACACCCTCACGGGTGAGTAGAACTTGGAAAGAAGCTAAAAAGACTGATCAAGGAGAAGAAAGAACCACCAGATCCCCTCTCCCCTCCCCTCAACACAAAACCGGACCAGGAGACCAAGACGAGAGGCACCTGAGGAAACCCAGAAAAAAAAATAAAAAGGTGAGCAGAGGAGGCGTTTTCCCGGGCACGGCAGAGTGATAAAACTTGAGACTGACACCAGCAGTCCCTCCAGGTAGCAACAGAGCCCTGGAGAGGGCAGCGTGCACTGGGGAAGTTGGTGGCACACGGAACACACACAACTCAACAAAAAAAGAGCCAATAACCCAATCAAAAAATGGGCAGAAGAGCTCAAAAGGCACTTCTCCAAAGAAGAAAAGCGGATGGCCAACAGATACATGAAAAAATGCTCAACATCACTTATAATCAAGGAAATGCAAATCAAAACCACTATGAGATACCACCTCACCCCTGAGAGGATGGCACACATTAAAAATACAGGCAACAACAAATGCTGGAAAGGATGTGGAGAAAAAGGAACTCTTCTACACTGCTGGTGGGAATGTGAACTGGTCCAGCCACTATGGAAAGCTGTATGGTGATTCCTCAAATTGCTAAACATGGAGCTCCCATACGACCCAGCAATACCACTTTTGGGAATTTACCCAA
>PVIJ01014721.1:0-39380 GCA_004024925.1 Scalopus aquaticus
GGCCGGGGAGAATCCCACATGGCGCGGCAGACCTCTCCTGCCTTGCCCGCTGCTTCCCTCAGCAGTGTATTTCTGATCTGCCTGTTCTGCTCCCCACTCTGTCTCTGGTGAACCCTCTCGCCGCCCCACGCCTCTGGCCTGTACCCCAGCTTGTATGTATAAATAAAAAATAAATCTTTAAAAAAAAAAAAAAAAAAAAAAAAAAAAAAAAAAAAAAAAAAAAAAAAAAAAAAAAGAATAGTACCCATATCTAAAGGTTGTTATACGGATGACAGAAGTGAGTAGATGTAAAGATTGTAAACCCTGTGCAATTATTATCCAGCTGATTTGATCTGGAGTTGATAACCACACAATGTAGGGAATTTTAAAGGATTCCTTTTAATATTTCTTTGAGGTGATGTTTACTGTTTGCAAACTCCTGCAGCTTCTGTTTGTCTGTGAACGCCTTTGTTTCTCCCTCATATTTGAAGGACTAATGTGTAGACTGGAATATTCTCAGTTGACAGTTTCCACTAAGAATATTTTGATCACATCATTCAGTTTTCTCCTTGTCCCTAGGGTTTCCTAAGAGAAGTTAGATATAAGTCAGATAGGGCTACTTTTATAGGTTATCTGCTTCTCCCCAGCTCCAATATTCTTTATTTGTCTTAAATTATTAGAAGTTCCACTACTGTATCTTTATATAGCTAACCAGTTGTTACATCTAGGTAACCAGTTTTTCTGTTTAAGGAAATTTTTAATACTCTTTGGATATTTTGAATACAGGTTCCTTGAGAAATGAATAAGGTCACAGTTTTAATCATACCAAAGCAAAGATAGAAGAAGTAAAGAATATCTAGTCGATAGCATTAGGCAATGTGTTGATTTTTATGGCAAGTTGAAAATCTCATATATTCAGAACTTAACCCTAGGCTTATATGCAATTTTCATCAGTGTCACATTTATAATGAAGTGAGTCCTTTACTTGTTTCTAAGTAATAACTGTGAGTCAGGTGAGTGCCTGAGTGACGCCTGTGCAAATGGGAGCAATTGTGTTGATCTTTATAGTATCATTAGCTACTTGTGTTACACTGGATTTCAGGGTAGGCAACATGCTAACCAAAACTATGATGATTTTAGGTTAATTTGAGGTGGAAATACCTCATTTTTAGAAGATAAATTTTATCTTATATACACAGATAGTATTTTTTCTAGTAAAACAAAATATAATTTCTGCTTGGGTTATTTTACTAAGTCATCATATCAATACATAAATGTGTCTATTTTGTGTTGAATGGATATTTTGATTTTGTAAATGAACCAGATTTAAAAAAAAAAATTGTAAACTAAAATTCCAGGGCACTTATGTTTAAAACTGATAGGTCTTTTACATCATATTCCATTTTGTCATTGCGATAACTCTTATAATGACCATTGTCAATATGTATGATTTATTTTGATATTCAACTGTACATGTTGTGAAACAATTATATTTTTTCATATTAAGAGAAAACTAATAGGCACACCTTTGTTTTTTAAGATGGCAAAAAATGCAGCAAGACTCTCAACACATTTCTTATAGAGAAAATACTATATAACTATCATCACTCCAAACCAAAATGATTCCCAAATCTAACTCCCCAGAACTTTTCTTATTTCAACTCCAATGTGAATTATTGATTGAAACATATCATAATCATATCCTTTAAGCAATAAGAAAATTAAATTTATTTTGAAAACCATGAATACAGCGGCTGTTTTTTTTTTCCTGTTAAATCAGAGCAGACCAGTTTTATGTGATTAATCTTCTTAAGAATAATCTTCTTCAGAAAAAAACAGGTGATCACTAATAAAATCTTAATGTGCTATTATCATCAATAAACACCAAGATGATCTCTTAGGTTATATGACAAGAGAAAAACCTAGGTCTTCTAAAGAGGTGAATCTTGGTATTTACAAGGAACACACCAAGGCTTGTAAATGTGACCTTTTTTCCTCATAAAGTTGCTCCATAAGAAAAATTACCAAATAAATACTTTAAAAGCTTAAAAAACCTTTTCACTCACATTACATTTAATGTTCACTTGTTTTACTTCACTCACATTACTTTTAATGTTCAACTTTTTCACGTGTAATTCATTCTCTTTTGTTCTGTCTTATCTAGATTGTTTCATTCTTGCTATATTTTCAACTAGTATTTCATTTTATCAGTGATAATTGTAATACAAATTTAGTTAGGTATATTTTTTATTTAAATGTATATTATATGAATTTTTCCTCAGTCTAGAGTCATTTCAACATTTCAGAGAAAAGTTTTAAAGAATATTAGGAAGTTTTACATTCAACAAATTTGTGTATATAGTGTGAATTGTGTCAATGTCAATTTTTCATTATTGTTAAAAGCTACAAAAATATTAAATCTTAAAAAACCAACTTGATGTCCATTTAGGCAATATTTTTCAACTCTGCAAATTAACGAAAAAATTCAAGTAATATATTATGAAAAGTCAATTTTAGGTATGAGGTGGAACATTAATTAAAAATCTATACTGCAGAACAAGTTAAAATTAAAAGTTAATTCTATACAGTTAATAAACACTTTTCATCTTTTTCCATGTTGGCCTGCTTTTTGAAATTAATGGAAAAAAATATTATTCGTGACCCTGCCTTCTTCAGAGCTCATGGATAAATTCAAATGCCTCTGTCCCCGTGGCTTTATTGATAAATAACATTGACAGCTCTGCTATCCAAAGAACATTTAGTCCTTGGGACACATATTAGGATGTTATTGATTCACTGGGTTGTTGTTTTTTTTTTGTATTATTTTTATTTCCCTTAGCCTAATAGTTAATTTGCATCCCAGTAACCTAAAACATTTATTCCATTTCTAGACTCCAAAATGGAAGATATATTAGTTCCCACTGAGCACACATTGAATGCCTACTAACTCAAGGAGATTAGGTCTGCATTTAGTAATTCTAAGACAAGTTGTTGCAGTTTACACTAAGGCAAAATAAACTGGCTGACACTGATATATAATGGCACTTTTATCTGATGAATTTAGTCTCAGACATCATCCCAGATGAAATAAACAATTTGGGCAAACTGAAGATTTGGTATCTGCATCCTTTATAAAAACTTTAAATCATTACTATTTTTCAAAAGTATAAGATGTGAACTTAGTGCAGATGCCCATTCCATATCCCTGCAAAAGTGGAGCAACTTGCATTGACCAACCTGGTAATTATTCCTCCCAATGTGTGGCTCCATTTAAAGGTAATGAACACCAAGGGAGGAGAAAAGGCAAACATAATTAACTTTAAAAAGCATTCCTATCTCTTGTCTGAACTCATTTTACTCTTCCAACAACATTATTAATCCTTTATTTTCTTAAAATCAGCTTCTAATTATCCATTAGGCAGAAAGTAGTAGGAAATGATCTTTGTTTATACATCCACTAAAATAGTTGAGTTTCTTATTTTTCTGTTAGAAAGGGCACCATTGCAACCAAATGATACAACAAAAACTAAATAAGGGATATATTACCAATTAATCATATATGGAATTTTTTTCTATTTCATTTCTCATGATATTGTTATAGTTTTATGTTTTCTCTTTCTAAAAGAATAATTTGTTGGATTTTTGAATGTAGTATATTGTGCTTAACATATAGTAAGCCATTAATAAATATTTTTATTTGATTTCAACTTTGATGATAATTCATTAACTTCATTAACATCACTGTAATTAATTTCAAAAACTAAATGAATTTACACCTTGCTTGTAAAATATAGATTTTGATGAATTGTTGTGCAAATTAGTACATAGAAAGTAAATTATTGGATATTTTCTTGAATTTCAGTAAGTCATGGAATTCAAAAATCATTTATATACACACATATGTATACATACATATATATTTTAGAGAGAGAGAGTATTTTTATGGAGATTCAATGTGCATTTTCTTAATTATATATTTAAAGATCATAGGAATTGTTCTAAGTAAAACCAATCATAAAACATTAGATTTCATTTTAATTATAACAAGTTTTCCCAATGCTCTGATCTTTCCTTCTCATATATGAAACATATATCCATATTCATATATGAAACATATGAAACACATATCCATTAAAATAAGATTGAATGGATAAGTGGAAAATAACTGACATGCTTTCCATACAGAATAATGCCAAATAATCTATACTTTTATTTAAGGAAATAGAATATACCACCTCAGATAGTGATTGTCTTCTAAAGAATGTATCAATAGTATAGAAATGGGGGTTGGGAGAGAATGATTTTACACTGGAGAAATCTAATGAACCAATCTCAGCCAAGTGATCAAGATTAACATCAGCAGAGATAATTTTATGATATGAAGTAATGAGGATGACACTTTATCGCTGTGATCTTAAAAACATATTACCCCTATATAATAATAAAAAATCATCAGAAAAATTCCAATCAAAGGAATTTGATTGGAAATCAAACAAGTACCTAGCTAATACTCTTTAAAACTATCAAATACCATGAAAGCAAGGAGAGCCTGTGAAATATCCCAAATCAAAAAGAGCCTAAGGAAACATGACTACTAAAAGTAATGTAGTATCCTGGATCAGATTATGGAAAATAGAAAGAAATCAGTTTAAATTTAAGTAACTCTCTATAAAGTATGGACTTTAATAATAATGTATCAATGTTGGTTGATTAGTTGTGACAATTACACCATTAAAAAGTAAGATATGATCAATGGTGTTAACTGGTTGCATGTTACATAGTTCCTTCCTGTGCTATCTTTGTATTGTATTAAGTAAATTTACAACACTTCTAAAAAGTTTAATGTATTAATTTATTTCAAATAAAACATTGTTTTATTTAGTTTAATTTAAAAATGAGTAACTATAAAAATAATAGTTTTCAATAGAATTTACACTTAAGACAGGAAATGTTTAAAACATCATTTATGGTAATCATTGACTCGCCCGCAAGTCCAGATCAACATTGCACCTGAGGAGGAAGCAGGGAGCAAGGGACAGGGGTACTCAAGAAAATGGAGACAAGACAGGAGGTCTGATCAAGTCTCATTTATTGTTCCGGGGGAAGAGCGTATATAGAGTGAAACTCACGGGGAGGTTACATTTGGTGACGCAAGGTGGTCCGAGGTCGGGGATCCAGTGAGAGCGCAGCACGGGAAACAATGGGACGGTCCCGCTGACCTCAGTTTGGGAAAAATGTACATGGAACGGGAAAACAGAAATCTAAGGCAGTCCTCATCGAAACCTAACCTTATATGGGCAACTCAGGCAATTAGGGCCGTAACTCACCGCTAGGGGCCATCTTGTCCGATGGCTCCTGACAAATCATAAAGGTTTTAACCTTTATATATTACATATTTTAATTTACTAATTGCAATGAAGAGAATTCTTCAGTTAGTGTCAGTGCCTTACATTTCTAAAACATCAAATGTTCAGTGGACTTTCACATAAACCATAAAGCAGAACAAAACAAAGTAGCAAAAAGTAAAACTGCTATAAAATAATTGTGCATGATAACATGTATATTATTTATCTAGTAGTGATGTTTATTTATACTAGAAATATATTATACCATGCAAAATATGTATTCAATCCAAATTCTAATTAATTTTATATTTTTAAATGTCTGTCAACTAGAAGATGTGCCTTATATAGCAGAACCTAGCTTCTTGGTCCTCCTTTTCCTTCGCACATGGCACAGGCTTAATTATCATGCTATACATGGGACCACTGAATGCATTCTGACCAACAGAGAATAACTGGAAGTTTTTCATTGCAGTCTGGTTCATAAAAATGTCCTATAAATCTTATAATCCTTTTGTTTGCCATCTTGTTGGAAGTGAAGATGTCTATAAAAAAAAACTAAAGAATAGAAGATGGAAAAGCAGAAATCCTTAAATTATCCTATAGAAAGACATCTGTGAGTCAGGAACATCCCCATTGTACTGAGTGAGGGGGAAAAAAATTAAAACAGGGAAAATTTATTGTGTTAGGCTTTTAAGTTTAAAAGAAATTTCTCCATTACAGCAAACAGCATTATTTACTGTGAGAAATACCCTTTAATGCTCATAAGCATACCTTTGAAATGGTATTGGAATTGATTTTGAAAATACCGTAATTTGGGGCCTCCCCGGTGGCGCAGCGGTTGGGCGCTGCGCTGTGGAGCTGTTGTCCGTGGGCGATGCCGGTTCGACGCCCAGCCAGGGAGAATCCCACATGGTGCGGCAGACGTCTCCTGCCTCGCCCGCTGTTCCCCTCAGCAGTGTATCTCTGATCTGCCTGTTCTCCTCCCCACTCTGTCTCTGGTGAACCCTCTCGCCGCCCCGCGCCTCTGGCCTGTACCCTAGCTTGTATACATAAATAAATAAAAATTATTAAAAAAAAAAAGAAAATACCGTAATTTTTTAATAAAATGCATATGATACAGGTATGAATCCAGTTTCTATCTCAAATGTACATATAATATCTTTCACAAATTAGTTTTTGTTCTCTGATTATTTTTTTCTGAGTCTGTTAGCAATTTTGCAGTCATATTCAAAAAGAAAAAGGATATACACAAAAAATGAACTACTAGCACAATACCTGAAAATATTGTTTAGTACATATTTAGTTGATTTAATAATTCAGTAAGTGTAGTTCTTTTGTTATTTAGCAAAGCAAATCCCATAGGTGAAAAACCAGGTTTCTCCCTGTTTTATGTATCTCACAAGCACCATCAAATGTTCATTTATATACCATTGATGACTATTTCAACCATAACTTCAAAGTATGTGTTCTCTTTGGCATCAGTGTCTAAATTATTTACAATCAGACCCTTTATAGTTCTTGTTTGCTGGCCCAGTGTAGAATAATAATCTATTTCATAAGTTACTTGTGACTTTCTGTTGCTATCGTGTAAGTTTTATCTGTCAGTTCAGTATCTGTGCTAACCTATATTTTGTTAAAATAATGTACATGATCTTTTTTTCATAGGAAATAGGAAATTCCATTCCACTCTACCATGTCACTAGCACATTTTTTTCTATGTTGAGTAAAATTTATGCCAGAAAAGTGTAAATATACCTGTGAATTTGCAAATTTATCATTTTTTTAAATGTAAATAATATATACACTTTACTACATAGATGAATTTCTAAGACAGAGTGCTTTGAGTATTCATTTTAAAAACATACCAGAGTTCACACATTTTGCCATTTGGAAAGGTTATATTTCATTGCTACTTATAACATAGAAGAGATATGCTAGAGAAAGAATTTTATCCAAAAAGTGGATTATGATTATATAGTCCACTTATGGGGACAATGGAAAATAATTAGAAAAATCTTTATAATTACTTTGGAGAACTGAATAATGCAGTGTTTTTATGCATGTTAGTTTCTACCATTGTAATTACAGATCCTCCACAAATAGCATAGCTTTCACACAAAATATTATTAATGCTATATATGTCTTTTGAAATCTGTACATTCCTTTCTTCTTCTTTGAAAAAATAAACACAGATAATAAATACACAATACAATTATTTTTCCATGAGGTTTTCATGCACTAAACTTAGAAAGTGGCTAGTTTTTATTTAATCTAAGCCTTCTTCCAAGTTTTAGTCTTAGGAACTGAAATTTGTGAATAAGTATCATAAATGCATTTCCTTCAGAAGGAAAGAGCATTATTATTTTGTTGTCTATTTACTATTTTTTTTAGATTTATTTATTTATACAAACAAGCTGGGGTACAGGCCAGAGGCGTGGGGCGGCGAGAGCATTCACCAGAGACAGAATGGGGAGCAGAACAGGCGGATCAGAAAAACACTGCTGAGGGGAGCAGTGGGCAGGGCAGGAGAGGTCTGTCGCACCATGTGGGATTCTCCCCTGCCGGGCGTCGAACTTGCATCACGAGCTGTCGACAGCTCCACAGCGCAGCGCTCAACCTCTGCACCACCACGGAGGCCCTGTTGTCTATTTACTATTAACTGTATTTTTCTCCAGCAGAGAGCAGAGAATTTTAATTTATAAAAGTAGGTCTTCATATTCCCTGATGGAGGTATTTTTTTATAATTTCCCCAAAGGAAACCTAATGTTTTTCAAGTAAGAAAACAAGATATGGGCTATATGCATGTTCCACAAGGTTTTTATATTTTCTTACCACAATTTTCTATTTAATTAAAACAAGAAGGTATCAATCAGTTATTTTCAGTGAGTGCTATCGCCATTAACCACTACACGTCACGGCCAATGATTGTTTACTGGGGTGGCTTCTACTAAAGCCTTCTATACCTGACACTTCCAGAAAGTATTCAATAATGGTAACTTATCTTAGAGGCAAAAAATACTCAGTAAGGATTTTTATATTTCTAAAATGTATGGAATAAATGGGAGTAAATAATACTTCAATGCATAATTTCCTTCTGATTATGAAATTTACAAAAAATATTAATATTGTGCACCCCCACTATTAGTATACTTAGTCATCTTCCCTCCAGAATTAAACACAATTATGTATATAGTTATGTTTTGCAAATAATTGTTAGTATTTGCTTAAAAAACATGTAATCAGTATAAACAGCAATATAACCCTTACCCAGTCAGTGATTTTAAATTCTAAATTGACCTCCATGCTGTATAATTAAAGTAAATAAAAAGGTGAAGATGACTTCCTATAGTGAGATGTTGTTCCTGACAAAATTTAGCTAGTGCTCTCCTTACCAGTGAAGCATTTAAAGATACAAAATCCATCTTAGTGTGGATGACATTAAAAGTATCTGAGTTGGGGCCTCCCCGGTGACGCAGCGGTTAAGCGCTGCACTGTGGAGCTGTCCGCAGCGCGCGATGTGAGTTCGATGCCCGACTGGGGAGAATCCCACATGGTGCCGCAGACCTCTCCTGCCCTGCCCACTGCTCCCCTCAGCAGTGTATTTCTGATCCGCCTGTTCTGCTCCCTACTCTGTCTCTGGTGAACCCTCTCGCCGCCCCACACCTCTGGCCTGTACCCCAGCTTGTATGTATAAATAAATAAATAAATCTTAAAAAAAAAAGTATCTGAGTTGATGGAGAGACAAATCTGTTATGCCTATTACACATTAGTAACATCTTGAGTTGTAGTAAGTTAATTTGACTCTCTTGAAAAAAATGATTGGTAAATTCAAAATTTAAGTATATATTTAAAGGTAAATAAATTGTTGATGATTTTATGAAATTCATAAAATGATTCATTTGTCTACTGATTTCATTAAATCAAGAAATCCTGAAAGAAAATAGTGTTGTATATATCATTAAGGCAATAGTCTTTTTATTTCTCTCATGTTTGGTGGTGACAAATAAGCTGTTATCTTTATTTTTAAAAATACAAAAGCTTCCGGGCCTCCCTGGTGGTGCAGCGTTTGAGCGCTGCTCTTTGGAGCTGTTGGCAGCGCGCGATGCGAGTTCGACGCCCAGCCAGGGAGAGTCCCACATGGTGCTGCAGACCTCTCCTGCCTCACCCGCTGCTCTCCTCAGCAGTGTATTTCTGATCTGCCTGTTCTTCTCCCCACTCTGGTGAATCCTCTCGCCGCCCCATGCCTCTGGACTGTACCCCAGCTTGTTGTATAAATAAATAAATCTTTAAAAAAAAATACAAAAGCTTCCAATATATAATGCCAAGAAGTTGGGGCTTTGATGTGCTTATTGTTTGCTTAAACTAATGAGAATGTCACTTCAATAAGCGCATGTATGTGCAAGTAGAATGGAAATATTATTTGAGCAAATGTCTTATCTACTAAAGCTTTAATGACATATACCCCTAAATGTGTAGCAATTAAGATAAAAAAAAGCAGAAATGATAATTAGACATTAAACATGTTTGCAAAAGAAAGTAAACAAAGAAGAAAGAAAACTCAGCAAAACAAAAATGCTTAAGTGTGTTGAAAGCCAGAATAATAATGCTGTTTTCTGAATAGGACACTCTGTTATGGGAACTTGTAATTAGAAAGCAGATTTAAGTACATATTTTTAAGTGCTTGTGAAGTGAAAAAGACTAGAGTACAGAAAATGGAGCAATTAGGTTTCAACCTTCACAGGCCATATCTCTGTCATTCTTGTGTTGAGCTACAATGGGGAGCTATAGATGTTGTAATTAAATGTTCCAGCCTAGTCAACCTGCAGTTACAACTGAACATTCTGGGAGGATAAAATATTTTGACTGGATTGTAATGACAGCCATCTCTAATATTTTGAAACTGTCTCAAAGTCAACTTCAGAGGAATTGAGTATATTTTAAACAATGAATTTGATTTAATTATTTTGTTTTTTGTTTTTTTTTAAAGATTTATTTATTTACACATACAAGCTGGGGTACAGGCCAGAGGTGTGGGGCGGTGAGAGGGTTCACCAGAGACAGAGTGGGGAGCAGAATAGGCAGATCAGAAATACACTGCTGAGGGGAGCAGCGGGCGAGGCAGAAGAGGTCTGCCACACCATGTGGAATTCTCCCTGGCCAGGCGTCGAACTCATGTCGCCACTGCCGACAGCTCCACAGTGCAGCGCTTAACCGCTGCACCACTGGGGAGGCCCTGATTTAATTATTTTAATGAAAGTAGTAATGAGTATTATTTTGGAGGTTCAGATAATTTAGATAAACTATAAAGTACTGATTTCAAAATAAGAATTTAATATAAAAATCATTTAAAAAGTTGTTGATTTATTTTGTCATCTAATTGTTCTGTGGAACAATTAAAATAGGAACTATGAAAAACATATTGGTTTGACAATTAGTATTTTGTTCGTGTAGGGTGTGTGACTGTGTGTGCGTGTGTGTGTGTGTGATTGCATTACCTTGGTTTTGAAATAAATATAAACTAAGACCATTTAGACAGCTGGTATAATATGCTGCATAGAAGCTAGGTATATTTCTTTATACTATTTATTAATGGGTTGGTCCCTTTTTTATGAGTTTCTCTTTCTATATAATTTAAGGGCATTTAATATATTCATTGAATAGTCCTTAACTCTATGAATTCTACAGTATTTTTAGTTAAACGATCAGAACTATTATTTATCAGCTTGACATCCCCTATTTCTTTATAGCCTATATAGACTATTCCACTTTTTTTTTTTTTTTTCATTCTGGAGTGGCTTCCAGTCATTCTGGAAGAGCTTCTCACTTCTTTTTTTTTTTTTTTTTAAGATTTATTTTGTTTATACATACAGGCTGGAGTACAGGCCAGAGGCGTGGGGCGGCGAGAGGGTTCACCAGAGACAGAGCGGGGAGCAGATCAGGCAGATCAGAAATACACTGCTGAGGGGAGCAGCGGGCGAGGCAGGAAAGGTCTGCCACGCCATGTGGGACTCTCCCCGGCCGGGTGAACTCGCGTCACCGCTGCCGACAGCTCCACAGCGCAGCGCTTAACCGCTGCGCCACCAGGGAGGCCCTAGACTATTCCACTTTTATGGGTAATTGGAGTTAACTATATTTTGAGTAAAAATAGCATATAAGATGAAAAAATAATTGTCATGAACTGTAATTATGAACATGATAAAGAGTTTAATCAACAAGACCTAGTAGCATTAGTTCTAACCGTGTAATCTAATATTGCAGTGATATAATGGCAGGTCTTTCAGAGTTAGAGAAAATCCACATTTTATACTAATAACTTTTCACTTGCATTACCAATAGGACATTGTATACACTTAAGTCTCTAACAATTATGGAAAATTATAAATAAGTTGAAAATGGCAGAAAAGGACTGATTTGTAATGTTTGTAATAAATTGAAGTTCTTGCAAAATTGAAAAGTGATGACACTGCTATTATTTTTTTTTAATTGTTATCTTCCTTAGTTTCCAGAATATCCGCCTTTAATTGTTGGTATAATTCAGCATCCTGTTCTTAAGTTTTACCTTTACTCTGTGTATATTTTTTAGGTTACTCAAATCTATTCATATGTGTCATTGACCTAGCTTGTGAACGATGGACTTTTCCCTTCAAATAGAAAGAACTATTTGTTAATGGTTTCTAAACTTTTTTGTGTGCTTTAGTGCTATAAATGTCCTAGGAGAAAATTTAAAGGCCATATTTGAGTCTTTCAAATGTGGTCAGTGTAGCAAAAAATCGTCCTGAGAGCAATGAGACTGGAGTATTAAGGACTGTCCAAATCAGAAGTGATGTTAAAAGATTACTAGAGTGGGCCTCCCTGGTGGCGCAGCAGGTAAGCACTGTGCTATGGAGCTGTTGGCAGCAGCGACCCGAGTTCAACGCCCAGCTGGGGAGATTCACACATGGCACAGCAGACCTCTCCTGCCTTGCCTGCTGCTCCCCTCAGCAGTGTATTTCAGTCAATCCCCCTGTTCTGCTCCCCACTCTGTCTCTGGTGAATCCTCTCACCGCCCCATGATTCTGGCCTGTACCCCATCTTGTATGCATAGATAAATAAATATTAAAAAAAAAGATTACTAGAGGCAATGGCAAATCATCATTCTGGGAAAAATAACATCACATGTACATTTTGAGAAATCAGTCTAAGCTGTAAAGTAACATTTAATTTTTTTCTTTAATAGAAATACTGGAAGTAGAGAAAAAGTTAAACATTCGCAATAATTAAGCTTTTTTTTTTTCTGGAATAGAAATATGGAAACCAGGCCTGAGGTAATAGGATGATTTCAAAAAATGCTTAGGTAACAAACTGAACAGGTTGGTCTTTTACGATGTTCAAATGTGTAAAATGAGGAAAGAATAACTTCATGCTGGGTAAATAAATGAATTATTTCTCTGAGGCTACAGGAAAAGAAGAACATATTTAATGGAAAGGGAGATCAGCAAAACTTCAACCATGCTGAACTTGTCAGATTACACATTATTAAAGTAGAAGTCTCCCCTTAATTATCCTGGTATGTGTCTCTGAAGCATAGTGGGGAGTCCTAGAAAGACAATAGTTTGATAAAACCTTGATTAAGGGAAAACCTGTATAAAATTACAAAGAAAAATGCGGGTAGTGATAGGCATTGAGGAAAACTAAAATATAAGAGATGGGTAGAAAAAGGAGAACACAGGGCCTCCCTGGTGGCGCAGTGGTTAAGCTGTGGGCAGCAGCGACGTGAGTTTGATGCCCAGCGGGAGATTCCCACATGGCACTGCAAACCTCTCTTGCCTTGCCCGCTGCTCCCCTCAGCAGTGTATTTCAGTTGATCTGCCTGTTCTGCTCCCCACTCTGTCTCTGGTGAACCCTGTTGCCTCTCCACGCCTCTGGCCTGTACCCCAGCTTGTATGCATAAATAAATAAATCTTTTAAAAAAGAATATTAAAAAAAAAGAAAAAGGAGAACACAAAGAGTGGCAGAAGAAAGATAAGAGAGCTTTTCAATTAAGAAAAAATGGTAAGAAAGTGTCAAATATTACTGGATAGCCAAATATAATTTTGGGTAAAAGCATTTCAGACAAAAATGTTATTAAAAAGGCGTTGATGATCATAGGAGACGTTTCATTGGCGTTTAATTGTTCATGATGGAGTACAAGATACATAAATGACTTGAAAGAATGCTGATTAGACTGTTTGACATTGAAAATGTGAAATATGAGTCCGCAACTAACATTGGCAGAAAAATTCCTCAGTTTGGGGGGAAAATGAAGAAGGCTGAAGAGAAGCAGAACGATAGTATGGGGAGTTGAAAGAGAAAGACATAGAATTCAACTTAAGTAAATGAAAAAGTAATAAATGTAAAATAATAAAATGATGATGAGAAATTCACAATGAAAATTAGATGTATTTTGATCTGAGACTAATGTAAATTATCAAAATGAATAATACTGCTTTCTTTGAATACAAAAACTGCAGAGAAATTTATTTCTTGTTGAAAATCTGGTTCTCTTGTGTTGCAGAGCAAGTTTCATGTGTTTTAAGTAAATCAAAATTTCTCAAACCTTGCTTTTTGGCAGGAAAAAAAAAGCAACACTAGCCTCAAAGTGCTCAAATATAACAGGTATGTAAAAATAAAATAAAAAGTAAACAGACAGACAAACATGACTGAGTCCCAGTCCCGAAATGTGTCAATTGCACATTTGCTACTCCAATGGCTTCTGCTTGAGTTAATAAATTTTTCACTATACTAGTGCTGATCCTACTAAAGTTCTGTTCCTATTCTCCAAAAGAGACTTCATTGTAAAATCTTAGGCAGTACTAAATTCTTTTCAGAAATAGAGATCATAAATTTTATTTTGGCATCAGTCTTCAAATCTATGATTTTTCTTCATCAATGCTCAGTAGCTGAAGAGGAGAAGTAAAACATTTAGAGGCAAAAACAAACAAAAAGACAAATTGAAATAAAATAAATCCAACTGTGTCATGATTTCATTAAATGTCAATGAACTAAAAAATAATAATAACTGTCGTGCGATTGTCCAAATCAGTAAAATCCAAGACCTAATTGTGTCCAGTCTTAAGAAATGTAGATACATATAAAGATATATATCAATTGGAAAAATAAATATAACTATACATAAAATAGCATGGATAATTTAATTTATATTCAGATCAGGAAAAAAAAAAATACTTGGATTTTTGGGACCAGAAGTAAAATGTAAAAATAAAAACAAAAGAGTCAAATCATCAGAGACTCCAGCTAATAATTGGAACAGCAGGACCACCCCATCAACACACAGATTCATGAGAAATAATAATAGAGTGTTGTTTTAATTCACTATGCGACTCAGTTTTTTGTACATAGATTAAGATAATTGAAACAGAAATGTGTATCTACAAGCTAAATGCTCCAGAACTAAAACTGAATATATGTAACATTGGGGCAATTCTGGGAAGAGAGGACAGGACAGAGAGACCACATTTTTTAAAAGATTTATTTATTTATGCATACAAACTGGGGTGTAGGCCAGAATTGTGGGGTGGTGAGAGGATTTTCCAGAGACAGAGACAGGGTGGGGAGCAGAACAAGCAGATTGGCTGACATATACTGCTGAGGGGAGCAGCAGGCGAGACAGGAAAGGTCTGCTGCACCATGTGGGAATTTCCCTGGCCGGGTATGGAACTCATGCTGCAGTGTCTCTGGATAGCTTTATACTTCTGCACTTAACCTGTTGCACCACCAGGGAGGCCCACAGAGAGACCACTTTAATGATGCTGCAGAAAGACAGTGAGGGAATTGTTATTGAAGACTGGTGGTGAAATAAAAGCCAATAATAGCCGTATTATGAATTGGCCCAGTACTGGCAAGATTATTACATGTGCTAATGTGGAAAATAGAAAATGTACACAATGACCTCACAGACTTGCCAGAGATGATTTCCGAGCAAAATGTTGAAATTACTAAATAGCTTTATTTAGTGGTCTATGATAAAATAGAACAGGAAGGAGATGAGCTAATGATGAGACTGTTTTCAACCAGATTTTAGAAAAAAAATATTTTTAACCCACAACTGCTGCATTGGAAAATGAATATGTTTGTTATTTCCAGACATTCCTGCTGGCAAATGTTTTCAAAATGGACTCAGAGTAGTGATAAAATCCAGGATATGAAGCAAAATTTGGCTTCATGTGCAAGATCAAGGATACATGGTTTTTAAATCCTTTGTTAAGACTACAGACTAAGACACAGACATTTTGGCCCCCATTGGCTAGACAAAAATGTGTATAAAAACCTTAAGGTCTTGCCCTAATTCCCTCCCCAAGCTAGAAGGAAAAGAATTCAATGAATTGTCTGAGTTAACCAGGAAGCAAGCTGAGTACATTACTAAACTATAAACTTTAGTTTTCACATATGCCATTGACCAGTCCTTACTATGTCCCTTCTCTCTTTCGTCCTCCTTTTGATTTATATCCATTGCAGTATCCTGTCTCTGATTCAACTTTTTATAATTAAAATGTGGGTGAGCTTATAAGTTTTTTAAAGATTTATTTTATTTTTGCTTACAAGCTGGGGTGCAGGCCAGAGGTGTGGGGCCATGAGAGGATTCACCAGAGATAGAGTGGGGAGCAGAGCAGGCAGGTAGACCGAAATACACTGCTGAGGGGAGCAGTGAGCGAGACAGGAGAGGTCTGCAGCGCCATGTGGGAATTTCCCTGGCCGGGCATCGAACTCAACCTTGCAGCCCCCGACAACCCCACAGCACTGTGCTCAACCCATTGAGCCACCAGGGAGGCCCAGTTTTGGCAAAGTTCAGAGAGATTTTGATTACAATGACGAGAGGCATAAGATGGAAGTATAGTGGGTATGTTATGGGTTAAATAGTACATCCAACACCCCTTTCCATACCCCTGCCGAGGTTCATATATTGAAGTCCTAATCCCTAGTAATTTAGAATGAGACCTTATGTGGAGATGTGATTATTTCAGAGGTAACTAGTTAAAATGAAGCTATTTGGTACAGGATGATTCCCCAGTCCAATAAAACTGGTGTCCTTATCAAAAAGGAAAGGTTAGACACAAACACACACAGTAAAGGTGATCACTGTGTGAAGATGAAGGCAGAGATCTGTGTGATGCTTCTACAAGTCATGGAATGCCAAAGAGAGAGAGAAAAACACCGCAAGTTAGGGAAAAGGCATGAAACATATTTTTTTTTTCATATTTGCAATGCTTACAAGGAACCAAACCTGTCATCATTTGATGTTGGAATTCTTGCCTCTAAAACTAGAGATAACATATTTCTGCTATGTAAACCACCCAGCTTGTGGTAAAGCCCTGACAATATTTATATAGTGTAGATACAAAGGATGCTATACAACATTTTATAATGAACTCTGTAGACCCATGACAACAAAAAAAAAGTATTGGTAAAATATTGGTGCTGTGAGATGCTCGCTCTTACAATGAGCACTTCAAAAGGAATGAATGAATTAGAACTGCCAGTCTCTTAAGATCTGTTCTACAAAATTGACAATATTTCTGCAGGTTTCTCTTTGACAAATATTCACAAGCTCATTCAGATTCAATAATGTTATTTTTTCTATACTATACTGATAAATAGTTGTTCTTTATAATAGTCTACCATGTGGTCAGATTATTTACATTTTATGTACATGCAAAATACACACTCTTCTAAGACCTTTAATGTCTTCTATCATAACATCAGTCTTAAGTTGGGGTCAGAAATTGAAACTTTCTAAAAGTTCCTTGATAAAACCTACAAAAAATGAACTTAAGGTTATATTAAATATAAAACTATACAGAAAACTATAAAACTTTGATGAAGTAATTTAAGAATATTTATAGAGATGAAAAAATATACCCTGATCATACCTTGGAAGAATGAATAAAGATGATTTTTTAAATTCAGCATGATACCTATTATACAAGTAGTATTTTTGAAAAAAATGATAACTTGATTTAAAATATGGAAGTGTATGAACTTATAATGCTAAAAAAGAACAATTTCAAAGAAATTATACTACCTTACTTTACCTAATATCAAGAGAGTGTTTTATTGGGAAGGAAGGATGGAAGGAATCAAAAGAAGGAGAAAACTGGATAATAAAAGCAGAAATTTCCAGAAATAAAATCACACTTACACAATTAGTTTATTTTCAACAGAGGATTAATTTTTATTTTAGGAGGAAACTTTGGTTTACGACACTGTACGTGACTTAGAGGTATAGCATAACCCCCTTCAGCTGTTGTCACCACACCATACCCACCACCATGTCACCCATAGTCCTCCACAAGAGTCCACTGTGCCCCCTCCCACTTTACTCTGGTAACCTTAGTTCTACAATTATATTTCTAGAGTTTGTCATTAGTTTGGCTTTATCTGACCTTTTGCTTTGTTCCTTTGTATGCCATATATTTATCTTATATATTCCATATCCCAGTATTTGCCTTACTCCTATTGACTCATTTTGCTTAACATAATCTCCTCCAGTTCCACACACGTTGTCACAAATGGCAAGAGTTTACCTTTTTTTTTTTTTTTTTAATACCTGAGCAGAATTCCGTTGTGTATATGTGCCACATCTTCCTAATCTACTCATCTGTCTTTGGGCACTTAGGTTTCCATAGGGTGGCTATTGTAAATAGTGTTGCAGTGAACACATGAGTATATATATCTCTTTAAATTAGTGATTCAAAACAATAAAAAAATGAAAGTCTTCAACAAATGGTGATGAAATACATAAATATTCATGTGTGAAAAATCATATTGATTTCTACTTCTACCATAAAAAAACATAAATTTTAGATTATCATTAACTTAATGTAAAGTCAGAATGACAAGGGTTTTAAACAAAAACATGGGAATTTTTTTTTGACCTAGTAGGAGACCTTTATTTATTAGAAAAGATAATTTAAAATTTAATATTAATCAAATTTACTTTTTTACTCACCAAAAACACCATTAAGAAAATCCACAAAGAACAATAAATGAGGACAAAAATAAATTGAAGGAAGCAGAATTTTGTGAGTTTGTTAAAGAAACAAAAATGAGGTCTCAGGTCCAGGAACAGCCTCCAGAAAACTCTAGGAAAGCATCTTGAATTCAGTGAGATTTGTATACTATTATGTCAAGGATTTCTGTAGAAGCAGAGAAATTTGGGTATATGATTTTATCTATCCATTGAGGAAAACCAAGAGGTTGTTAAAATTTACTCTATTCTATTTATAACCTTATCTTTTGGAAGATTAAAAACCTTGATCTGTCTTCTTTGAAGTTATTAATTTGATTTACTCTGAGACAGCTGTCTTCAGGCATTGCCATCTCTTCCCAGGAGTAGGCCTTAACGTTTGCTCTGATAACCTCAGTTCTACAGTTAGATTTCTAGAGTTTGCCATTAGTTTGGCATTATTTGACCTTTGTTTCTCTGTACGCCATATATTCCAAATATATTCCATATTCTTGTATTACATATTTCATATTTCAATATTTGTTTTACTCCTACTTACCTTTGGATTGTGCCCCTTACTTGAGAAAGTGTGGGAATAGTGGTGTGTGTTTGCGGGATACAGGTGGTGATAGGGGGGTATATTACCCTCTTAATTTTTGATTTTTAATTAATATAACTTAAAAAAACTTACTGTTATTATGAGGGCAATATGAAATAAAATCAAATGTGAATGTTCTAAAGTATATTTTTAACGTTGAAAATGTGAAATAACTAGTTTTATACACTGATGATAGATAAAACTATTGCTAGAAAATTAAATGAAAAAAGTAGAAAAGTGGAGAAGTTCAGAAATCACTTGAAAGTTAAACATAAATCTAATATGAAAAATTAACTCCCAAGTTATAATCAAATAAAATAACACTATTTATCTATAAAACAATTCACAAGAACACTTGAACAGTCACAGTAACTCAAACCTAGAGATATGTCAAATCTTAAACAATCAGTGATATGTATATATGTATATATAACCCAGCAATAAGAAAAATCAAATCTCTATGAAAAAAAAGGGGTGCTTCCATGATCCTTGACCCACCTAACAAAGGGTGGAGCATAGTCGGGAGGGGAAACTAGAAGACCTGAGAAGAGAACTGAGAGAGAACACCTAGAGGAGGTGCATGGAGCAGAGAGACATGTGAAGAAGCCATACTTGCTTTTTGATCTTGGACTTGCACCAGGAACTTGAGGGACATGGAATGAGATACTTGAAAGAAATGTGGGTGAGAAGCCTGTGGAGAGGCTGACAATGGTAGCCTTTATCTGGACTTATATTTTGATTTTGCTGCTTTCCTTCCAGACTTGCCTGTTTCCTTATGTCCCTTTCCTACGGTTCCCTGACAGAAGGTACCTTAGGTTTGTGGCAAGTTTTTGGGCCTTAGTGACCCCTCCATGGGCAACCCTGATTGGCTAGGCATATACCCACAAGGGGATAGGTAGCTTTGAGTATTTCATTGGGAAACTATAACATATTCTTTCTCTTCTTTTTATTACACTCTAATTCTATTTGAGTTATTTTCTAGTGAGGATCTTGCACACTAAGAGTATGTTTTTGTTTTGTTAATTTTGTTGTTGTATGATAGATGGCAGAACTCATTTAGAGCAGACAAAGTTTGGGGGTTATAGGATGCCCCTCAGTCTACCTGTGGTGCTCTTCAGGTTATTACTAAAAAACTGATACAGCAAAATATTTACTGAACAAAGAAGGTAGATTAAAAGAACATTTTGTAGACTATGTTATATCTCAAAAAGAAAAGAGAAATGTTAAACAGTGCTTTTCTTCCAGGAACAGGGCAGATGGGGAAGGGGAGTGAAGTAATTTTCTGAAATGATGGAATTTTTTTTACGTCCTAAAGGCGTATACACATGGGTTATAAAGTATTTGTATTTTTAATACTTATCTATTATACTTAAGATTTATGCCTTTTTGTTATAAATTTTATCCAAAAAAAAGTACCATAAATTGATTTCTTATTAGTAGTTGTGCTTTCTGCAGTTGTTTTGGTTGGCAATTCTGAATTTTTTTTTCTGTGTATTATAGTTCAGTAAATTAGTAAATATAACGAGGATAATGGGAACTAGATTTCTAAATGTTGGAATTAAGTATTCACAAATATGAAAAGGAGGAGATCTAAAAAGCATCCTGTGGTATTGGCTATAAATTGGAGCTCTGAGTATGAATTCATTTGTTTTAGCAAGTAGACATAGACATATAAAACTATGTAAGTACTTGCGTGTGTTTATTTAGTTCTATAAGAATGTGCCTAATTCGGGTTTGGGATGATTGGATGAAATTGCATTTTCAACATGAACCTGATGTGTGTTTGTATGTGTATATACTTATGTTAAGTATGCATTTGTACATGTATCTGTGTGTGGATAGGTATAGCTATATAAGATACATGTATGTGTGCATATAGATATACAGATACATGAATGCATATGTTTACTGGAAATCTCACAGATAGTTAGACACAGAATTTATTAGATAATCAAAGTGAAGATTCAAAGGTTGGATGCAGTCCAGCAGATTTTACTCTTTGAGAACTATTCCGACAAATGGGAATTTTAATTTAGCTTATATAGTTGGGAACAGTGAATCATTAACATTAAAAAAAATGTAATTATCGTTCACAGTGCGGGCTTCTGGTTCTAAGTCATCTGGACCTAAGATATGCTGATGCTAGAGGAAGGCAATGCAGAATTTAATTTTTCCTTTTGAAGGAATGCACTGTAGAGATTCATAGATTGGGCACTCATTGTCACATCCCCTCTATTTCCCTCCTTGGCCATTACTGTGGGTTGAAATGTTCTTTTACCTTGCCGGGGTATAGTCCTGCATAAGGTACTGAATGAAATCATTCTGACCTAAGTCTGTGCAAATGAGTTTACTCTCTTGTTTGTTGAACGAGGGTGTGGGCATTGGAAATGTTTTACAATGTCTTCACACATGCATTCACATAACTCCTAGCTGTATCCCTTGATAATTAAGACTCGAGCCACCCAAATCTTAATTTCTAAGTATTATTCCATTTTTAAAGAAACCATAACATTTTAGAGAAAGAACAAATTTCACACCTACAAAGGGGAAAATATAATATAAAGCTTGAAGATCTTTTTGTACTAAAAAAGAAGGCATTAAAAAAAGAAAGCATTACTCAAAAAAAAACTGGAAATTTTGAAAATGATGCAAAGGTCCCCACTTGTGTTTCCATAGACCAAATATGAGAAAAGTTATGCATTAAAGTAAATAATGAAGTTAATGAATTATAATAAATTTAATAATATAATATTTATTGGCTCAATTCTTTATAAACACATATATGTTGATAATCTCAGTCTATCAATAACCAGTGTTATGGCTGGAATGACGTTTGTGTTTTTTATTGTGATTGTAAGATGCCCACAGCTAACCATCAGAAAACTTAGGGAACAAAAAGGCTTTAAGGATCTTGCAGATCCTGAAAAACACATAGTACACTTGGGACTACATGGAAGTGATAGAGAAACAAAGGACAGAAGCAGGTTTGAGGTTCTGATTTTTGGGGGGTTCAGGATAGGGACCTGTAGTTTCTTGAGCTCACCATTGGTGAGTTGAAAACATAATGTTGGGAATTTAAAATTCTAAAGTTTAGGAAGAGAATAAGCAGCCCAAATGGTCAATTATAAAAATGAACCAAATCTCATTTAAAAAAGGGAGGAGCCTAATGCTGGGGGATCTGACACTAATCTACTCAGTCACATACAGTTATGTTGTTTTCAAGAAAACTATCTTTGAAAGCGGATGCCTTTTGGGCCTCCCTGGTGGCGCAGTGGTTGGGTGCTGTGCTGTGGAGCCTTCGGCAGCGGCAACATGAGTTCAACACCCAGCTGGGGAGATTCCCACATGGTGCAGCAGACCTCTCCTGCCTCATCCACTGCTCCCCTTAGCAGTGTATTTCCGTTGATCTGCCAGTTCTGCTCCCCACTCTGTCTCTGATGAACCCTCTCACTGCCCCACGCCTCTGGCCTATACCCCAGCTGTATGCATAAATAAATATATCTAAAAAAAAAAAAGAGACAGAAAGTGGATGCCTTTTTGAAGTGATTGCCTCAGCAAGCAAAGCTGAAGTTAGACACTTTTATTGCAAAATGAACAAAAATCAAACCCCCACACCAGCTCTACACTATCATTCATAATAATTTAAAAGTAATAATATGTTTGGGGTGGTAAAAGGGAAATGCTTTCATAATACTCAAATATCAGCTAACAATTTAACTAATTGTAGGGTCTATATTCCCAAAATGTTGCATAGGTTTTTCTCAATTTACCCAGGGTAGGCCTCTTCACATTGACATACAGAACTGTCGATGTCCTGTGAACCTTGAGAATTCTATCACCAGTCAATAAAAACAGATTCTTTTAAAAACAGAGGAAGGCCCTAAAAGCTGAGAGAAGCTTTGCCCTCATTTCAGTCAATTGCTCTTTTTTCCTGAATAAGCAATCACTGTTCCCTTTTTCTATGATCTAAAATAATATAGTTTGTTGGGAGGGGAGAGTGTTGCAATCATCCAGTTGTAAGTTTATCAGTGAGTGTGCCCTCCCTATCTAAGAAAATCATCCTGTTATTCACTGAATAAAAGGATGAGGTCTCCCCATCCTTGTCTGTTATTTGAAGTCTCTCTGTTCTCTCCCCTTGGTGTTCCAGATTCTTAAGCACAGGATAAGTTAACCTTCTCTGCCTCAGTAAAATCTATAATTACAGCCATTTAAATTATCTGTCTATCTCTCTCTGTCTGTCTATCTATCTATCTATCTATCTATCTATCTATCTATCTATCTATCTGTAAATGTTGGCCTTTTCTCCTGTTAATCTAGCTGATGTTAATTTGTTCATCTCTCCAGCCTCAGAAGAACCCAGATGAGGTGTGAGATTTTTTCCCAGATCCCTGACAATAGAAAAAAGTAATGGTGAAGTTAGAAATTCATCAGTGGTTACTACAACTCATTGCTGAATGATTTATGAGACAGGATGTGAATATAGTCTCAGAGTTGTTCTCCAAAAATCATTTCTTATTCCAAGGGGGCAAATTAAAAATGTTTATTGAAGTAACACTGCCAGTCTTGGGACAAACTATCTTAAAACGTCCCCTGAAATGATGCACTGAGGATACCATATCATTTCTGTTGTTATTTCTTCTAAAGGTACATAAAACCTGAATTAAATCAAAAGATGAAATCATTTAAGGCAAAATGTATGAGCTTATTTCAAAATTACTATACAGTAATCTTTAAAATGTTCATGTCTAGAAAGACCAAGGAAGCATAAATAGCATTTCTTGACTAAAGATAATTACAATTAACTTGAGGATATGGTCTTAAATTTAATTCTAATCAGGACATAATATCTGATATCTGTGATAAATTTTATTAGGAAAATCAGCAGTGTTTGAATATGGACTGTGAGTTAGATAATAATGTTGATAATTATACAGTGACATGATGAGAAATACTGTTTTTAGACAGGAACCAGAGGTTAAGTATCATATTTCAAAATTGATCTCAACTTATTCACAAAAGAAATGTATTTGTTATAGAAAATATAACTGAAATACAAGTAATAAAAGGAATAAATATTAATCGTTTAACTTCGGAAAATATAAGCAGTCGTTATTCTGAATAAAATACTAGCATTTCTTGCATTTAAACATTTTTAAGCTTTGTATATCCATACAAAGATAGAGTTTTGTTTGATTAACTAACAAAAATTAAAGGCATTTAAGTGTATTTTGTCATGAAAAAATAACACACTGAGATACATATCTCATGATCTGCTTATCTGACACTTAAGAAAAGGCAGAACTATAGGAACAAAAACCAGATCAGTGGTTGCAGGAAGTTGAAGAATAAATCATTTTTAATTGGGGCATTCAAGATATCTTTTAGCTGCCATAACTCTCCTGTATAAATCTATACATTTGTAAAAATAGAAATGTACAAAGCAAAGTGAACTTTACTGTGTACAAATTAAAAACAAAATCAACCAAGCTCTCAGTTAGTCCAGTCAGAGAATGTAGACTGTCACAAATAAACCCAATTTCATGACAAATGCGTTCCATGGCCTCATTAAATAAAGCAATGACAAATAGAACTGACCTAAAAACTTTTAAAAACAAAGGCTGGACTGTTTATAGAGAGGTAAATGCCAAAATTCTGTACAAAATGCCATACTTTTGTAAGTAAATGTCTTTTTAAAAAATATATTTCTTATTGAACTATCATTATTTTTTATCCTTATTCATTTTTTTTCCACAATAAAGAATGTTTCCCTTAGATGTGGTCACTATAGTTCTCCCACCACAAAATAACTCATTATCCTCCACCATAGTCTTTGTACTCAGCCCCCATTTTTTCTGCCCTTCTTTTCTCCCTCCCCTCCTGGATGCTTCAGATCTATGGTCAGCTTTCAAGGGGTGGTTTTAAAGTTTGTCTTTTTTCTGATCCTAAAATTTATTTTGTTTCTTTATTTTCCAAATATAAGTGAAATCATCCAGTATTTATCTTTCTCCTTCTGGCTTGTTTCATTTAAGGTAATCCCTTCCAGTTCAGTCCATGGTGCTGCAAATGGCATGAGTTCATCTTTTCTTTGATTGCCGAGTAGTAATCCCTGTGTGTATATACCCCATCTTCTTGATTTATTCATCTGTTTTGGGGCACTTACATTGTTTTGAAATAAATAGTGCTGCAGTGAACATGAAGTGCATATTTCCTTTTGAATTAGTAAGTTTGTGTACTTTGACTTGCTACCAGGTGTGAATTTGCTGGGTCATAAAGCAGATCCATTTTTACTCTTTTGAGGAACCGCCATACTTCTTTCTGTAGGGTTGAACCAGTCTACAGAAGTAAAGGATAACAATTTCTGATATGTTAGGGATTAAAAGTAAAAGAATAAATGTAGGTAACAGGAATCAAGCTGCTTATGGTCGGAGACAGTCTAATAAATGCAGCGGAGAGAAAGGCTGGAACAAGCCACATGGTGATGGAATGGCCAGAGATATCTGTGTGAGGACTTAATTCCTGACATGTTTCCAAAGTACTAAGTAGAATTCTGGACTTTGCTCTGTTTATTTAGCTGAGATACTGGGAAGCAACATAGGCCCATATAACAACTTCTATCTTACCCTTCTGTGCACAAATACCTCACTGAGGATTTATATTATCCTGTACCTTTGTCCTTGAGCCCCTTCTGCCTGGAAACTCTAAACCTTTTCTTCTCTTCCTACCCCTCACCCTCCTCCTCTTCTTCTTCTTCTTCCTTTTGGATAATACCTACAGCAGATTTCAAGTCTACAGTATTTAACTTACCTGAATTAATTATATTTGCCTAATAATATACTTGTTCAGTTTATTAAACCAATAGCACATACAAGGATCTCATACAAATCATCATTATAAAATGTAAGTTAAGACATCATTAATGAAATAAGTGACTTAAGAAATCTTTTTCAATCTGCAAGAAGAGACCTTGAAAAAGTACTAGATGATCATAGGAAAGTGATGACTGATTAAGAATTAGAGGCATTGATATACAATTGCATAATAAAATGTCATGGCAACTTGCTTTGGAAATAGTATTTAACTATCAGGAATGTTCTAATTATGGAATGAATTTCAAAATATATATTGTATTGATACATGACCAAATAATTATAATAATATTGAGAAGCTTGTATTGAAGAGTCACTGCCCTTGATAGTTTTTTTATTATAGTCTTTTCTTTGTATCCTATAAACTTTTGCTAAAACACAATTGCATTCATGAATATACCTCTGCTATTATCTGTAATTCAAGAGCCATGAAGTCTGGAATTGTTTCACTTTTTTATCTGCATGAATGCTTAGGTCTACTAGATTACCGATCTTACACCATGTGCATTCACTGTATATGTGCTGAATGAAAGAATTTTTACTTTTTCTTACTTGAATGACATGCATTCTTTGTATAATAGTTAAGCAGGTAAAGAAGACTAGTTAGCCTTATGCATATTTCAATAGAGAAATTATCTAGATTTGTACATCCATTAAAGCTCATTTAAAGTTACTACATTTTTTTTGTTGCAGGAATATTAGTAAGTAAGGTATATGGTTTCCCCCTATGTTGTTTTATTTAGGTGAAATGCTGTTGCTTCATCTTTAACATCTGACATTTGTAAGTTTAAGTTAATGGATTCAAGGGGACTCAGAGCTCTTAGACTTTGCTGTGGCTATCAAGTGCATTTTTTTTTGGTAATATATATTGATTTTCAATGTTATAATGGACACAGATATACTTTGCTAAGTCTAATTAAATCTCTAAAATATTCAGGAAAACATTTTTCTTGGAAATCCATGTGTGAATTAACATTTCTCAAAATATAGCATTTTTTTCAGATAGAAGAAAAATTTTATAATATAAGAATAAGATATAGGAATTGATCTACTTCTATTCAATTTTAGACTTTAACCTAAATTCACTGCCTTTATTCACCTGAGTTGAGGATTTATTATGTCATGATATTGCTGAAACCAACCATTTGTCAGATAATACTAAATGAATGCTTAGAGGTAGAGCTAACCTTTTTCAAGGTTATTAAAAAAGCCATTTTGTAGAAATTTGAAAAGAGCCAGCATTAGTTCTTAGAGCTATGGCAGTGGGGTGGGGCAGAGAGAGAGACTGAAATAGCATCCCCCCATAAAAATCATAGTCCAGGCTTCCTTGGTCTACATGAGATATCTGGATAATAGATAATAGTTTCCTGCTTTGGTGATTCAGACTAAACAACATTATATATTACTACCTATATCCATTAAAGGCATTTAGTGTTATCTAGCGCTTCTGTTTAATAAAAAAGCACTTTAAAAAATTGGACAATAGATCTCTAATGGATTTTAAGGGGATGTAAAGAATACATTTTTAGTATTTTGAGGTGTACATCAAGAACTATTCTGTGGGCCTCCTTGGTGGCACAAAGGGTTAAGCGCAGCGCTGTGGATCTGTGGGCGGCTGCTGCCTGTGCGAGTTTGATGCCAGCCAGGGAGAATCCTACATAGCAAGCTAGATCTCTCCTGCCTAGCCTACTACTTCCCTCAGCAGTGTGTTTTGGTCAGTCTGCCTGTTCTGCTTCCCACTCTGTCTCTGGTGAACCCTCTCACCGTCCCACACCTCTGGCCTGCACCCCAGCTTGTCTGCAAAAATAAAAAAAAATAAAAGAACTATTTTGTTTACTAAATAATATTCCTTGAACTCACTGCAGAGGCAGAAATTATGCTCTACTGTCTGATCATTTCAAATTTTTGTTGCAAATTATAGAAATTGGATGACTTGATTTCTATTTCACTTACCTTTCCAGTGCATGACACTGTCTTTATTACTGTCTTTTACACCTACTATTTGACACATCTTGACAGAAATGTATTCCCTAACCTAGTATTTACTAACTTTTAACTTTGCCATGTTTTTATAAATACCTGAATTCTGTCTAGTTTTTTTTATAGCAATTTTTCCTTTTAGTTGTCTAAGTCATCATAAAGAAAAATTCAAACTACTAGAATAATATGGACTCAGGTTTATCACATCTACATTTTTATGAACATCTATATTCACTTAAAGTCTTAAAAGCATGTTTTTCTTTAAGACATTTAACATTATAAAAATCTTGATACAAAAGGTGATTTAAAAACTTGAAAGTAGCATACTAATTTGATTGATGCAAATTTCAATTAGAGGAAACATAGTTCAGTTAATGCAGATTTCTACTACCAATGCAATTTCCATGGAAACATCAGCATTTGTGATTTTCTGAATTTATGACAATGTTGTAAAAGAAAACTAATAAAAATAGTGTTTTTTTTTAAATTTTTTCCTACCAACTATGTATGCAAATGAAATTTATATTACTTTAGTTTCTCAATTTTAATTTTTGTCAGTGAGACATAGTTTTCAGTAAAAGTAAACCTCTGGGGAAAATAAACATTGCATAATTTTTCAATGCAGCTTGGAAATGCAACATAATTATCATTATGAAAAGTCCAAGTATACTTCATCACCACTTTTTAAGGAAAGGTTTCAACAACTTCTCAATGTGTAAGTTCAAGTACACTGGATCACAAAGCACTAACCTTATTCAAATAAGTGATTTCATTTAACACATCCTTATTTTTATCGTATATATTCATAATAACTAACAGCACATAACATCTTTGACATTGGAATGCATTTTAAAAGAATTTATTAATCACTTCAGAATTAACTAGCAGGTTTCATCCTCTGTTGATTTCCTGTGACTATTATAACTAATTGTCACAAACTTAAAACAATGCAAATTTATTATTTTATAGTTTGGTGTCTAGAAGCCTAAATTAGCAAGATGTTGGCAGGGCTGTGTTCCATTTGAGGTCTTCCATTTCCTTGCCTTTGTCAGCTTTTGGAGATTACCTGCATTCCTTAAGTTGGGACTCATTCCTATTGTCAGTCCAACCTCATGCTTTCATCATATCTACTTCCTCCTTTTAATGTCATGCCTCCCCTTATAAGGACCTTTGAAGGAAGAGTGTGATTACATTTAGCATCCACCCAAATAAGCTAGGATGTTCTCACTATATCAAAGTTCTTAAACATATCTGCAAATTCCCGTTTATAATATAAGTTAGCATTTGTAGCTTTTGGGATTTGAGGTCTGGATAACTTTGGAGGGTAGTATTTTTTAGTCTACCATGCATCCCTTAATGGGACATAAAATAAAGGTCTTTTACAATCAGTGGCAAGTTATAATCAGTAAAATGTGATAATGCATCTCCTTCATTCTTGCATCAGACATACTGATTTTTTTTTTTCTAATTCCCTGGGTTGTCTTATTTTCTGTTCTTTATCTCTATCTAGAAATTCTTGGATTCATAACCATTCTCCATATGTCTTGAATTCAAAACGTATGGTAATTCTTTAGGACTCATTTTCAATATCACCTCTAGGAAGTTTTCCAAAATTACGTATACTTGACTGTATTAGTTTTTTTCATTATATGACAAGTTATCACACATGTAGTATCCTAAAATAACTCACATATATTATCTCACAATTTCTGAAGTTCGGAAGTCTGGGCATAGCCATGCTGAGTTCTCTGTTTATTGTCTCAGAAGGCTGAGCTCAAGTTGTCCGTTATTACTCTGAGCTTAATTTAATGCCTGGGACTCCCTGGTGGCGCAGCAGGTTAAGTGCAGCACCATGAAGCTATCCAGAGCCACTGTGGCACAAGTTCGATACCTGACCAGGGAGATTCCCACATGGTGGTGCAGCAAACCTCTCCTGCCTCACCTACTGCTCCCCTTAGCAGTGCACTTCAGTCAATCTGCCTGTTCTACTCCCCACTGTGTCTCTGGTGAATCCTCTCACCACCCCACACCTCTGGCCTCTACCCCAGCTTGTATGCATAAATAAATAAATCTTTAAAAAAAAGTCTTAATGATTACTAGGTATTTTCTGATCTGAAGTGTTCAGTCAGGTACACTTTTATGTGTGCATTTATGCTACAGTTTTTGGTGAATAGATGCTATTACTTAAATACTTCCTAGTTTGCTAGTACCCAAATATTTTTACTGTGCTGGGAAACTGATGCTTCAATAAATAACTTGTTTTGATGAACACTTTGGTACTAGTTATGCTTCACTTTTTACTAGCTGTCCATCCTTTGGGGCAAGCCACTTTATTTCTTATCTCAAGACTTGTCTATATTTCATCCAATGATAATCATATTATCTACCTACATTTCTTTACAATACTTAGTTTCAAGATGAGGGTTTACTCTTAAGGTTAAAGGTTCATTAGAATGTTCTCTTTTTTATTATTGTTTTGAAAATAACAATAAATCTATTACACAAATTTAAAGTGGTAGCAATCTTCAGGGTAACAAAAAACACAGAGAGCATCGAATAACTGATATCATGTTTTCATATTTGCAATATATTCAGAGAATAGTATTTAAAATAAAAAAAAAAAGAAATGAATAGTATGAAGAAAAAACAGGTACTTCTTAAAATGTTCTTATATAACATTGCTGCCTGATAGTATTTTGTTAGATGAAGCTTAAAATCACAAATAGCATTTCCTGCTGAAATTGTAATAAGAGAGAGAGAGAGAATGAACGATAACATGGAAAAGAATTATGATCCACTGCCTAGAGACTAAATTGAAGGCATTTAACAAAAATATATGCCAGGTAAATGAGAGAAGTTGCAGGAATGTGTTCATTAGGTAAGCACTGACACTACTTCTTTCCTTTCCAGGTTCTCACTGTGAATTTGGGTCTTGTGAACTGTAAGTCCTGTGAGACTGGAACTGTTTGTAGAGAGAAAATTGATCTGAAAATGTTTCCCCTAGGGAAGCAGGGCCAGTGTGGAAAAGATTTTGCAGCCCTTACTGTGAGATCAGTGTTGGTGCCATTCAGCCCTTGCCTGCACACATGTGCTGTAAGAACGAGTTCACTCAGCAATGCGATTCTTGTAGAGCCGGCCAACTTTAGAGTCAACATAGCCTTGAAACAAGTCATGGTGAAGCTGTGATTCTTGATGACATTAACCTATCTGGAACACCAAGGCCAATCCCAATTACTTTCACAAAACCTCTCCACTTTTGACTAATTCACGTGTATTTTTGTGACTAGTAATGGTAACAAGTGAGGAAACTTAATGAGATGTGACTTCTATGTTCCAGTGTCAGAATAGACCATTTTATTTTGGGTTTTAGTGGTAAATATTGACAGTATTTATTTCTAAATATGAGAAATCATTGTGTGTGATGATATGCCCAATAATTCATTATTTTTTACCTTTATAAACAAATATATATATGCTCACGTACACATATGATGCATTTCATCATACTGAATGCAAATCCCTGAAGGAATGTAAATTTGTAAGGAAAAATAAGACAAAAAAAGGGAAAGGAGAAAGAGGAAAAGGAACATTGGATATTATAACATGGATTTTTCTATAGAAAACTTGACTAAAGGAATAATTTTTTTGAGACACAGTAAAAACAGGGCAAGAAGGAGCCCTGTGAACTGGATATGGCTAAGAGGAAAAAGAGAAATGCTAGATAGACTATATCTTGGCATCTTGGTAGAACGAAGAACATGGGGGAGGGTAAATTATCTTTTATTACCATCTCTTACCTCTTTTGAGATATATTTTCTATATGATCCTTCAGTAAGTAGATAAATGATTAAGATAATATAATGTATGGAAGTCTTTTTAATTCGAAATGGTGTTATTTAACTGAAATTTTGGATACTTTTCTTTAATCCAATGCTATATAAATGAATGTCCTTAAGAATCTCAATGAGTTTTTAAAATTTGGATGAGGCATTCAGGTGTGGAGCCCTTTTAAATAGAATTGTCTTCATAGATAGTAACATAGAATTTATTTATTTTTTTTTTTTTACAATTGTGCCAGCTACCCAACAAATGTTTTTGGACTATCAGCTACCTGTTTATTATTCCTGATTTAAACCACAATTACCTCCCCCAGCTCTGATTTTGGCCCTTTAAACATTGTCTTTTAAAACATTTGCAATCCCCAAAATACCTTGAAATTAACTCACTTTTATCTTATTTATAAGGTCAAGCCTAGGTGTTTGGGGTTGCTGGGTGTGGCTCTCAAATTTCTGATGCTTACTGTAAATAAGATGAGTAAGCAGAGTGGTATGACTAAGAAGAGACTAGCAACTTATATATGTTTAGGTAGCTTTGATATAGTAGTTATGTATGGTTACATCTGGACACTTCCAATGTATTCCAAGTGATATATCTCTAGCTCTCATCTATCTATATCAGATACTGATATTTAGATATTATATATAGAGATATATAGATATACACATAAACATGATTTTTATAAGGTCTCCATATTTGAACTCACAATTCTATGAAAATACAGGTGACAGTCATCGCATCACTCATTGTTAAATTAGAATTGAGGAAAAAACACATTTTGTCTTAAATTTTAAAGAAATTATGGTCACTTATATATCTTTCCTATGATGTCCTATTTATTCCCCAGATTCTATGCAGGCATAACATTCATCTTATTGTTTCTTAACTCAAAATATTCCAACCTCAGAGCATATATTTCTTTTTAGTAAAAGTATGTTTTAGGTTTTTTAACACCAATCTTCAGATCCAACATTCATTTACTCAGTTGTCTCATCTTTTTTCATTAAAATAATTCATCATTTTCTAAAGAGAATATCTGCATCTATGCTGAAAGTTAGTTTGAGTCTAGTTATTTGTTATTTACAAATTTGCAACAATTCCCATACTTGAATTATCATCGTGAACATTTTTAAAATATATGTATGATTAATGATACTGCAAAATGTCTTCATTACATATTGAATAGCTTTTGATTTTGTTAGCATACATAGTGTCATATATAACATAGAAGGAAAGAGTTCACATCATTTTATCATGTTAGTTTATTTTCAATTACACCTGTTTATTGATTAATCATCTATACTTGCTGAGAAATTAAAAACTAGGATGCTCCATTTAAAAAATACTGTAAAAATGTAGTGTAATCCTATCTGAAGAGCTACCATTTCTTGTATATTTTTCTCTTTGTGATTGCTGCGGGTGGTCTTGTTCTCCTTAGAGAGGCCAATTACATGTTCTGTACAAAAGCATGGCTATCAGAGATCTAGGAACTAATTCTGCTTATGTAAGCTATGTGATTGGGGCTATGCTGGTCTCAGATGTGGAAAGGACTTTGATGACACCAGTTGGAATGCCTGTGAGTTTAATTCTACCTGCAAAGATCTATATCTCGTTAGTAGCCATGAGTATTTTTAACATATCTAAGTGTGATATAGCATAATTAATCTCTGTAAGTTAATAAATGTTTTTTAGCTTTTGTCTTTATGGCAAGTCAGGATGCATGCATGTGTATTTATATACAGGTAAATATGCATATATGTATATATCAACTTGTATATATGTGTACATATGGAGTATGTATTTTTGTATATATTTTGTATTTATTCCATATAGATATCCATATATTTTTGTGTATATGCATGTGCAATATATACATACTTAAAAAGATTATATTTGAAAATCAAAACTCAAGTAATGATTTTTTACTTAATACTAGTAAGAAATGTTCTATTCACCACTATATAGATTAGTATAAACATTACAAAACAAGTGGTTCATACTTGGACTCTGTGACAGTCCTTGCTAATATTATGTTTGTGTAAACTTTCACAAATTATTCTAAACTATTTTTAAAAGTGCTATTAGTCTTATAGGTATCTTTTATCTAACTCAAGGTATCATATACACACATATAATTCATTTCATTGTCACTTATAATCTTAAATTTTATTTTTATTTTCATTGCATGATGTATACTTACATCATTTCCTCCATTCATCTGTCTGGTGCTGTCCCTTCAGTACATATCATTTGTCATCTCCTTTGTCACAAGCTTGTGCCATTCTGCCTTAAACTAACTGTGACACAGTTGGCAAATCAATGGAATCCTCTCAGGCTCCTCATTTTTCAGAAAACCTGACATAAAAAATATCTACTCAAGGTGGATTCACTGACTGGCTTCAGAAAATAAATGACATACCACACAGGTTAATGCTGCAATATCAGTCTAGGCTTATAGTTTATTCTTTAGCAACAGCACTCATTTTCACAAAAGTCCTGTTCTAGCTGAAGTTTGAAAAAAATGTTTCAAAAAACTATCCTCAAACTATCGTCATATTTTGACTATCACTGAAATGACATGTCTCGTTTTTACAACAAAAGGATAATTTGTGGCAAACTGTTTCTTTCCTCCAAGGAAGGCAGAACACTTAAATGAAGAATTATTATTAATATTTGGATAGTCATGACCAGAAACAGGGATGTTTCATTAGTTATCTCTCCACACTTTAGGTGTAGTAGACCTGTTGCTTTTTTTGTTTTTAATTCCTAATAGATGCTTTGTAAGTTAGTCATGCTAATCCCATCCCACTTCTGGAATTCCTGTAGGAATGACCATGTGACCCTATGCTGATCTCTGAGATGAGTGTTCTTTCTGGGAAAGGGCTTTCTCACCCACACATAGGTTTTAAGCAAATGGTAGGCATGACAACTTCTAGACCTTCTAACATCTAGATTTTGTGTAAGAGAGTAGATAATAGGGTGTGGGAAATGGAGAGTCACTGGTCAAAGGGCACAAGCCTTACATTATTAGATGAGTAAGTTCCAGGGCTCTATGTACAGTATCATGACAGTAGTTAACAATACTGTATTGTATATTTGAAATTTGTTAGAAAAGTAGAACTTATCACAAAAAAAGGTAACTGTGTGAGGTGGTACATGAGTTAATTACCCTTTTTGTCATAATCACTTCACAATGTATGTACATATCAAATCCGAATTGTGCACATTGTCAGTTATTCCTCAGTAAAGTCGTAGAGACAGAATAAAGAAATAAAGCATAGCAGCAGAGCTAAAAAGGAAGTAATTCTAAAACTAAATGAAGTTCAACTAGTTTATAATATTTTATTAATATATTTAAATATGTTTTAATATTCAAGATCATTGAAATTACCAAACCATAATTCAAATACCACTGGCAAGAAGAATAGAAATATCATTTTATTGGTGATATTCAAGAGATGGTATTGTGGAGACAACAGATTGTTTAAAACAGTTAACATTCTAAGTAGTGGGTAGCTTTTAGATACTATATATGAGGTTCCCAAGATTACCCTAATGTTAATGATGATGAGATATCCAAAAAAGCTATTTTATTCATGTTTATAATTTACTATAGTAAAAAAATTATACATTAAATGATACAAAAAAAGATGTGTTTTTAAAAATGTTACTGAGATGTATGTCATGTAGTGTTTTGCCTGTTTTCTTCTATATATTTTACGGTTTCAGGTCTTATGTCCAAATCTCTTATCCATTTTGAATTGGTTTTCATGCATGGCATGAGGTAGTAGTCTAGTTTTATTTTTCTGCATGTAATCGTCCAGTTTTCCCAGCACCATTTGTTGAACAAACTGTCTTTGTAGAGGAGAAAATAGCACACAAAATATAAACAAAAGCAAAAACTAGCAGGTAACCACAAATAAGAGACAATCTACAGGGGAGGAAGAGGAAAAGAGACCAAAATAAGGGAGAAAAGAAAAGAGCACAAGGGACTATGGTGATGGCTCACGGGTGAATTGGTGGTGGGAAACCTATGGGGGATACACAATAATAGAAAGGATATAAATTAAATTTTAAAAAAGGAAAAAATAAAAATAAGAAGTTCACTTAAAAAAAAGATACAAAAAAGGAGAGGCACAAATGACCTCTCCTGTTTCCCCAGCTGCTCCCCTTAGCAGTGTATTTCAGTAGATCTGCCTGTTCTGCTCTCCACTCTGTCTCTGGTGAACCCTCTCGCCACTCCACGCCTCTGGCCTGTACCCCAGGTTGTATGCATAAATAAATAAAATCTTTTAAAAAATAAATGAATAAAATAAATTTAAAAATGCATTCCCCATACATCACATCTTTAGAATAAAGGAATAGGCAAAGTCTAAAGTGTCAGGTATCAAACACTGCTCTCAGGATATTCTAAGTTACAGAGGTTATCTTCTAGGGAGCCAGGAAATGGCCACACCTTCTTTTGGAATACTTAAGGTTTGAACAGCAAGACTTGCTATTTCACCAATGTTATGTTAGTTATTGTATTTTGCATAGAAATAATGCTGCACAATTGGATAAATAGATCTATAATAAAAACATTGTAACAAAAATCATTGCAAAGATACTAATAAGTGGGACAGAAAGAAATAAAAACTCATGGTTTTGAAATAAAGCTTGGCTAAAATTAATGTTAAAAAATTGAAATATAGCAAGGGTCTAATTTGAGTTTCGTTTTTACTTTATTTTTACCAACTCATTAATAAAGGACAAACTGAATTACTGATAGTTTTTGAAGTATAAGAGAAACATAGGGAGTGTGATGTTTCTGCAGAAATATTTAATACTTGTGATACATGGAATGATTTTCTTTTCAATCTCTAAGGCATTCACATTTGGCATGCAGAGTCATCAAAAGCAGCCTGCTTGTTGATTGAGTAAACTCTTCAAACCAACCCAGACAATGCCGATGATATAAGGCTTGCTTCTGTTTGGACTTGGTATGGAGGTAACAATTTAGTTTTTAATTAACATTGCATTGGTTTTCTATTGATATACAATTTTATATAATTTTCGGGAATACAATTTCATAACTCTATAGGTGTGTAAACCTTACCTCATCTCCAATTTTCTGGGGGTAACTTTAAATTTACATTTATACATTTGCATCATCTCCTTGAGATTATATTATAGCATCATGATTGTGAGTTTAGATAAAAAACAAGAAATAGATGACTTTGACTCCCAGATGAGAAGTAATTTGTAACAATGAACAGTTTTCTTCTTTTTGTAATGGTTCACTAAACCTAAGAAAACAATGGGAGGGCAAAAAAAGTTTGACTGCTTAGCACAAGATAAGATGAAAATGTCAAGAATGGGTAGAGTAAAAGTTCCATTGTGTAACTTTCTAAGGTATGTTTGAGACTATTTGTGATTATTTAAATATGTATGATCAAATCATTCTAGTATTTTCCTTTCATCTTCTTCTGTATCTTACATGAGTAATGCATGCTTAATTTTGATAACAGCAGGAGAAATAAAAATAGTGCAGTAGAACATGTGGAAAGGACAAAAGTTTTTATTCATACACAACTGTTAAAAATTATACATATCTATACAAGTATACTGCAAATATATATATACAAGTATACTGCAAATATATATATATATATATATATATATATATTTATATTTATATATATATATGTATATATATTTCCCAAACACCAAACTGAACTGATGTGATTTCTAATGAAAAATATAATAGCCTTTGCATTCATCATCATATGGTTGAAAACTTCATATCGGTTATTTGCAATTACTCTGTTCCTCCTCTTAGGATGGCAGATACTGAGGGTGTCATATTATCTGATTATTAGGGAATAGCTCTGCTCTGTAGTTCATGATCGATTCTGAAATGTATATACACTATGTCATTCCTATGCCAATGGGACTATGAAGCCAATACTTTCATACCAAATTTTCTCCTAGGACCTTCTCTGCACCCCTCAAGTACCTGGTACTTAGAAAATAAGTGGTGAGATTCCAGTTGTCCCTTAAACATACGTAATTGGAACAGCTGAAACTTAGGGGCCTGTTCTCTCTATAAAGTTATAAAAATTTCACAATGTGGAATCAGTTTAACTGCTGTCTTTCCAAATAAAAAAGCTTATATTTCTTTCATGTTCTTTCTCTCATGAATATTTTCTTTTATTTATTTAATTTTTTAAATTGTCATTTATATCTTTTACATTTTGTATTCCCCTTGGGTAACCCACCACCAATTCACCCGTGACCCATTTCCGTGGTCCCTTATGTCCTTTTCTACTCCATTTTGTGCCCTTATCCTCTCCTACCCACAATCCCCGAGTGTCTCTCTCTTATTTGATTTCCCTATAGTCCTGTTGTAAGTGAAATCATTCCATATTTTTATCTTTCTTTCTGGTTTATTTTGCTGAGTATGATCCCCTCTAATTCCATCCATGTCGCTGCAAATTGCATGTGTTTATCTTCTTTGAATGATGAATAGTATTCCATTGTGTATATGTACCACATCTTCTTGATCCAGTCATCTATTTTTGGACATCTGGGTTGCTTCCACACTTTTGCTATTGTGAACAGTGCCGCAGTGAACATACGGGTGCATGTATCCTTTTGGATTAGTGTTTTTGTGTCCTTTGAGTAGATTCCCAAAAGTGGTATTGCTGAGTCGTATGGAAGCTCCATTTTTAGCAGTTTGAGGAATCACCATGGATTGTAAGGATTAACATTATCAAAATGGCAATGCTACCAAAAGCAATTTACAGATTTAACGCAATTTACAGATTTTTATTCCAATAAAAATCTCAATGACATTCTTCAAAGAAATAGATCAAATACTGATGAAATTCATATGGAACCACAAAAAAAACCCACATAGCTAAAGCCCTCTGACCAAAAGGAAAGAAAAGGGAAGAATTTCACTCCCTGATTTCAAACTATACTATGGAGCCGTAATAATTAAAACAGCATGGTAATGGAACAAAAACAGACACAAAGATCAATGGAACCTAATAGAATAACCAGAATCAAAGCCACATATCTATAGCAACTAATCTTTGACAAAGGGGCAAAGAAAATGCAGTGAAACAAGGACAGTCTATTCAATAAATGGTGCTGGGAAAACTGGAAAGCTACATGCAAAAAAAAAAAAAAAATGAAGCTAGACTGCTACCTCACACCCTACACAAAAGCCAACTCAAAAATGCATAAAAGACCTGGCCGTAAGACCTGAAACCATAAAATTTATAGAAGAAAATATAGGCAAAACTCCATGAAGATTTCTTAATCTTATTGGATGGAAATTAATACAGAGGGCCTCCCCGGTGGCGCAGTGGTTGGGCGCTGTGCTGTGGAGCTGTCGGCTGCGGCGACGCGAGTTCGACGCCTGGCCAGGGAGAATCCCACATGGCGCGCCAGACCTCTCCTGCCTCGCCCACTGCTCCCCTCAGCAGTGTACTTCTGGTCTGCCTGTTCTGCTCCCCGCTCTGTCTCTGGTGAACCCTCTCGCCGCCCCACACCTCTGGCCTGTACCCTAGCTTGTATGTATAAATAAAATAAAATCTTAAAAAAAAAAAAAGAAATTAATACAGAAACTGTAACTCAGTGTCAGAATTTGAGAGCTCCAGATTTCTCAAAATACTCAAAATTGTCTGAATATTCTTTGATGAAGAAAAGAAAAAAAATTGGGCCTCCCTTGTGGCGCAGTGGTTAAGTGCTGCACTGTGGAGCTGTCAGCAGCGGCGACATGAGTTCGATGCCCTGCCAGGGAGATT
>PVIJ01014722.1:0-39363 GCA_004024925.1 Scalopus aquaticus
CAGGAATAAATTCAATTCCTTTCTAGTCTGGTCCCAACATACCTTGTTAGCTTCTCTATTCCTTCCTTAGGTTAAAGTTGCCTAAGAGACATTGTACCCACTGAATCCCCAGTATTACCTGCATGTTCAGGTAAATGATCCTTCATGGTCTAACCTTTATAAATCAGTTGCTTGTGTGTTTATTAAATATACATGTGACACATTCCTGAGGAGTCACATGATCTTCCCATTGTCAGGAATTTGTCACCTCCTTCTGTATGGTACATTCCTATTCATACTTCAAGTCCTAGCTCAGATATCAAGTGTCTATAGGCTTTTCTAATACTCTCCGCTCCCTAGATAGGATTAAATGCTTCCTCTTCTGTGCTTCTAAAGTAGTTTATATATACAGCATTCTGTATTAGTACTGATTTCATTGTATTACAGGCATCTAAGGAGGCACAGGCAAATATAATCAACCAGTGCTTCTGACCTTGAAGGGTTGTTGTGAGGATTAAATGGGAAAATATATGTAAAGTCAATGTTTCTGTTGTTATCTCTTTCCCAATAATATTAATAATAATATTAATAACAATCTGCATTGCAGTTTAAAAAGTATAAACTTTGATAGTGTTCCACACACTCTTTTGTGTGATACAGGAATAAACTTGTAAGATAAGGATGGTACTATTACTGTTTTACAGCTAGAGGAAGTACAGATAGCTTAAAAAATGGTAATGCAGCTGGTTCAATGGTATGTCCAGCCAACCAAAGTGTTTCACTGGTATTTGTTTGAATGGAGTCAATCTTCTGGGTATAAAAATCTGTGCTCTTCCCATAATGCCACACTGCTTTTTGTAAATTTTAGTATTTTTTCAAATTCTAGGTAGTCACTCATTGAGTGATATATTCAAAAAGGTAGGGATAATCACGGGGGCAGGGCTTGGTAGAGAAAATAGAGAACTTTAAATTACATTACAAGTAATAAGGATAAGCAGAGTTCTGTGATACTTGGTTTTAACATAAAATACATTTCTCATTGTGGGTCTGGGTGAAAAGAAAGTATGAAAACCCCATGCTAGCATAATGCCAAGTTCTAAATGAATGCTTATTGAATGGAATTATAGTACTTTCATTTTATTTTTATTCTCCGAGCTTCAGAGAAAATGATGTGAAAGTATAAAAGGCCGGGTTGTCACTAAGGCTAAGAATTTGTACCAGAAGGGCAAGAGGTGGTTGCCTCAGCTAGCCTACCTGATCACACAGTCCACGGTACAGGCCCACTCGACTCCAAGCCACCTGGGGCCTCTAGAACCCTTTTCGAAAGGAAAAAGCTCTGTTCTTCCGAAAAGGAAGGGAGTGTCATCCACCCACCCCGAACATAGCTACTGTAAATCATAGAACATATCATCTTTATTTTTCCGATTTCTGAGTGCTTGTTACGAATTTGGCACACTTAATATGTTGTGAGTCAAATGAAAACCCAGGTGAATGTGTCAATGAATGCAGACATTACATAGTTAATATTGCTGAAAATGACTGCTGTTCTATTTTCTTCAGGAATTCTTTCTATTCAACAGCGAGATGGGCACTATTCAAGTCATAGTTACAGTGAATGAGATAGTGCAGACTCTCACCCCCCACTCCAAGGCAGTTTGGGTCAGCAAGAGGACGGACATGCCTTCTATCCAGCCCTTTATGCAAGGTCATTCTCTTCGAAGTAAATACCTTCCTAGCCCCAGATAAGACCCAGTCTCTGGCTACGTGGCATAACTGCTCTGCTCTGCATCTGTAACATAGCTAGCTTGCTTGCCTTTTATGGAATTGGTAGCTATACTGTGAGAACATGGAGGGGGCCAGGTATAAAACACCTACTGACCCCTGCTTTGGGGCGGCACTTCTGCGGATGGGGCCTTGAGCCAGCCCCTAGTGCAGTCCTCAGCATTGATATTCTGTGGGATGGGGCTTTGAGCCGGCTGCGGGTATGGCTCAGTATTAATAAAGGCCTTTGTCTGACCGCTCCTCTACCTCGTGATTATTGCGGCACACTATAATAGTTTCCTAAAGGCCTATTTTCCTATCTAGGCAAACTGTGAGGCCAAGAATAATTTGCACTCAGGAATTAACAGTTGCCCTTAGACAGCATGGTGTCCTAAAAGGCTTTAGGAGAGGGCGGGAGCGGGTGCCCCCTCCCGCGGGTTCCCCCCCCCCCCCTCCGAATGGTGGTGGTGGTGATGGTGAGGGCGGCGGCGGCGGCGGCTGCGGTGGTGGTGGTGGTAGTGGTGGTGGAGACAACTTTTGACTTTAGTCAAAATGGCTACTTTTGGCTTCGCTGTGTCATATTGCGCATGCCCAATCCTGTCCCCGCCTCCCTCTCCCCTTGGCCCTACGCGTGCGTCGCTGCGTACAGGCGACAGCGCGGGAGGAATAAATTTGTCTGTGATTGGTTACTGAGAGATTTCAAAACCGAGCTGGCGGCGCGGTGCTGCTCTGCCGTTAGGTGAGGCGTGGAGGGAAGTCAAAGGTTGCCCGGCTGGGCCCCTGCGGACCGGGTCGAGTGGCGCCAGGAGCCCCGCGAACAGGTGCGTCTGCCTGGGTCTGTGGTAGGAGGAAGTCCGAGGAGGTGAGCAGTGGCCCCCAGGGAGTAGTGGGGGAGGCCGCGCTCACGGCCCTTCCCCTCGGGCTTCCGGCGGGCTGGGGGGCGGGAGCCGTCTGAATGGGCGGTGGCTGAGGGTTGGGGGCTTCTTTTTTGGCCCGGTGCTTTACGGAAAGGCCCGGTCTTTTCGAGGTGGTGGCCTGAACAGTGCGTAGCCGCCCCCCAAAAGCTGTTAAATACAGAGTTTGGGAGGGGGTGGGTGACACCCCCTTCCTTTTCGGAGGAACAGGGTTTTTTCCTCTCGGGAAGCGTTCGCGAGGCCTGCACAGTGGCTGCGTGACCAGGTGGGCTAGCCCAGGCGACGACACCTTGCCCTTCCCATACAAATTCTTAGCCTTAGTGACAGCCCAGCCTTTTACACTTTCACATCATTTTCTCTTCACAGGATTTCATTTGTAGGGGGAGGGTGCGTGTAGGAATGTGGGGTGGGTGGGAACATAAGAGTACAAACAAAAAAAGAAATGCCCTTTTTCTTTTCTTCAGTGTGTGGGGTGAACTTCCGAGTTATTGAAAGTGTTTGGAGAAGGCACCTTTCCTGTAGTTTAATCATTCAGCAGATATGAAGTACAAAATGTAGGTACAGGACAATATTATATGGCCTTAAAGGCGCTTGCAGTTTATTTGGGGTGATAGAACGTAAAAAGATCATTGTGGTGACTCAGGTTGGCCCTTTATACTGTTGAGAGTACTGTACATTAGTACAGCCCGTTAAGAAAATATTTTGGCAATATTTACCGAGAATCATAGTGGTTTTTATCCTCCAATATAGTAATCCCAGCGTTGGAAGTCTGCTCTGAAGAAAAATACTGTTTGCAGTGATGTTCAATTCCTTCATTCTTTCAAAGAATATTAATTTGTCATTTACTGTCAGCTCTGTTCTAGGCACCATGGGCTTGGCAACGAAGGGAAACAGACAAAAAAATCTCTGCCTTCTTGGAACTTAAACTTAGTTGAGAGATGGACAATATAAGTTAATATAAAAATCTGTTAGTTGTTTATAAGTGCTTTGGAGCCAAATAAAGCAGAGAAAAGTTGCAGGGAAAAGGCAACAATTTAAAATAGAGTGGTCAGGAAAGTCCTCAGTGAGAAAATGACATTTGAATAAATACTTGAGGTGTGGGAGTGACTTTGCAAGAGATTCCAGATAGATGTAACTAAAAAGCTGGGAATTACCTAAATGTCCAGAGAAGAGAACTGTTAAATAATTGTTAACCAATTTTTTTTAACTTAATGGGAATGTGATAGAAAAACACAAACACAGTGTTATATATGATGTGATTAAAGTTCTATGAAATATAAGTACGTACTGGGCAAAAATTAGATAAGGAGATATATGTAGTCGTTGGGATGGTGAGGTTTTAATTTCACTATTAAATAAAAAATTTGGGGGCCTCCCTCGTGGCACAGGATTAAAGTCTCAGTGCTCTCAAGCTGTCACCACCCACTGGAGCATGAGTTCCATCCCAGCCAGGGAGCTGACCCATGTGGGCGCAGCAGACCTCTCACCTATTGCTCACCTATTGCTCCTCTCAGCGGCGTATTTCAATAGATCCACCTGTTCTGCTTCCCACTCTGTCTTTGGACTCCTCTCACTCCCTTCCGCCCCACCCACCTCTGGCCTACACTTCAGTTCTTGTTTGCATAAATAAATAAAAATAAATCTTAAAAAAAAATGTGAACATAGAAAACCAACAGCATGCCAAATGAGTATCGCAGATAATAAAGACAAGATCATTTTGGTCTGCTTTAGTGAATTCTAAGATGTTGAAGAATGGAACACTTCAGAATGGAAAGAGTTCACGGAAGAAGAAAAAAACAATATACTAAACTGGTAATAATTTTCTGAAAAATAATTCGGTTGATCCCTTTCCTAATTTTAGTCTTCATGTTGGACTGAAGGTATTCTGTTTACTCTTTCTGCAATTAACGTTCATAAGAACATTTGGTTTCAAGATATTCCTTCTGCCTGCCAATTGTATAGTATTGATATGGTGGAAAAGAAGCCGAATATTTGGGAAAAAAGCAATTGTTCTGAAATGCTTTCACATGAAGGAGTCTTATAGTATTGAGACTGGCCTAGAGAATGGTTTTCCTTGGCAGCAGAAAACCTGTGTTGTTGATTTCTTGGGAATCTCCTGATACAGCAATGCTTGTGAGAATGTTTTTCATTGAAATGCTTTCCTGGAAAACTCAGGCAACCTTTCATTGCTTCATCTTAAAATATTTAACACCCTTGATGCATCTGAACAACCTAATGCATAGGTCTCAATAATGTTGTGTGTAGGGAAGACAGAAAAGGAAGAGGATCTTCCCAGGATACTCTGCAGTAAGATCTGTAACAGTCTGTTATTCTGAAGGAAGATGTTTGTCTCTTGGCTGGGTGATTGAAATTAAAGTGGGGACTCAAAGCAATCACATCAAGCTGAGACTTTTCTGGTGATGTGGAATTGCTCCCTTAGGGATACTCACAGATTGGGAAGCTGTAACATAGTGACTTCTCCACCTCTGGGCCTTCTCATCAATAATAGCCAAGATTCTCTAGCACCTTTTTGTTTAAAGTGCTCCACAAACTGATTTCCTTGCTACACAGAGGAATCATTTCAGCGTTCCTGAAAGGCAGCCCCCCTTTCTATAGTGAAAAGTGACAGCTGTTTTACAGCTGCAAAGCAATGTACTACAGTATGACTTTGTTTTTTGTTCCTTTCACATTAATGTATCTCTTAGCTATGGAGCTAAATAATAAAGGGGGAGAAATAAAGAAGTATTCGTGATGAAAATGTGACCCGGTAGGAAAATTAAGACCATTTTTAATTGACATTGAATAGGATGAGTAAATTTTAACTTTTCGAGTTACAATTTGGCTGAGATATCAGTACCGATGCAGAAAGATATGTTTTTGTCATCTCTAAATAATTCCTGAGAGTCACTTCTACAGAATTGTAATAAACATGGTCCCTAGCATATAAAGAGAAGAGAATTATATTTTGCCAATGCTGTTTTTGGATTACCCTAAGTAAATCTATTTAGAGCAGAAACTATAATTCATTTCAGAAGCTACAAACCTTATGGTGAACAACTTATTTAAGAGCTTAGACCTGGTCGAATTTTGCTATCACCTTTATTCTTCTGAGTTCCAGCTATGATTTGGTAATCACTGTTTATAATGTAAATAATAAGCTATCAGACTAAAAAATTTTATACCCATTATAATAATACTCTTTTTATAGTAAGTTTCAATTTTTATGTTGAAAAACTTTTAGCTATCTTAATTGATATTCTCTGAGGTAAATAGGGCGAGTATTGTACCCATTTATAGGTGAATCTCAGAATTTAAGTGACTTACCAAGGTTTTACTGCTAATAATTACTTGAAGAACTAAAGCTTTATCCTAAGGCTTCTCCCCCCCGCCCCCATCTCCTCTTAACTCTTCTGTATGTTTCCACCTATCTTGCACATTAATTTTAGGTGGGATGGACATTCTTTTGGCAGTAGAATCACAGATGTGTGTGTGTTCTCTGACTTTCATTTATCAAATATTTATTTTTAAATAGTATTGGTGTATGTAATACACAGCTGTAAGTGCTAGAGGTAAGATTTCTCATCGTAAATTTAAAGTCTACCTGGGACATTGGGTAGAACATGATAAAGTTAGAGTGCAAGGTTTATGTGTTTGAGTGTCGACTGCTTATGCCAGCTGAGCAGAGCATTGGGAGAAAGGTCAACTGGAGTGAAGACAACCTGTAAGTGATAAAGGGGGTGGGTACGATACACTTGAGAAAAGTCCACAGGTTTGGTGATTGTACTAGTAGTGAAGTGAGGTTTGGATCTGAGTGGGAAAATGCTAAAAATAAGGAAATCGAAATTGGGAGTCTAGGTTGGGGTGGAGTAGGTGAATAGGTAGTTGATTATATATACACGTATGGGGGGAAGGAGAGAACAGTGTCTCAAAATCAAGCTCAACATTTAGGGCTTCCAAAGCAAATTGAAAGCTATTGGATTGGAGTTAGGAGACAGGGTAGACCTGGAGTAACAGTGAGTGAGTTGTCTGTTGTCTGTAGAGATGCAGTGACTAAAGTGGGATCATGTGATAGTTTGAGAGGTTAGAGAACTGAACTTTAGGGATTAATGTCTGGTGTTGAGAGGGAAGAAAAACGAGAAATCCATAATCAAACTATTCATAAAACTCTCAATCTGTAGAGTATGATGGTCTGACAGAGTTAAGGGTTATCTTTTTTTATAACAGCACTGGGAGTCAAACAACTCTTCTAGGTAGACAGGTATCATGTTAGGAGAGTAATGTAGATTGAGGTCGTTTTGTGAGGTAACAGTTACAGTGATGAAGAGATGTCCCCAAGTTCTCTTACGTCTTTAGATTTTTTTTTTTCAGATGTCAGACTTTTTAAGACAGTACCTCTCTCCAGCTCTCATTCTAGGACTGGTGTGCGCAGAGAAAATTGATTAGAGGAACTTGAGAAAATGTGAGGATTTCTTTTAAAGGGGACAAAGATTGGGTTGCTGTATAGCTATTGTACTTAAGAGGAACATAGACCAGAGAATCTTGAGAAAATGTGAGGATTTCTTTTAAAGGGGACAAAAGATTGGGTTGGTATATAGCTATTGTACTTAAGACATAAAGACCTAAAAAAATTTTTTTAAAATCAGTTTTTAGTACCCTGGTTGTACTGTGAAATTTTCCTTTTCTGTATCCTTGTACAGATGGAAGTTTTCCTATTACTGAGCTCTCACTTTCTTAGCATCTCAGAATATGCAGATGAATGCTGAGCTGATAGAAATCAATATCCCATATTAAAGCTGATCATGGTTTTTTGTTTTTAAGGGAATTTTAAGTTTTTTTTTTTAAAAAGATTTATTTATTTATGCATACAAGCTGGGGTACAGGCTAGAGGCGTGGGGCGGTGAGAGGGTTCACCGGAGGCAGAGTGGGGAGCAGAACAGGCAGATCGACGGAAACACACTGCTGAGGGGAGCAGTGGGCGAGGCAGGAGAGGTCTGCCGCGCCATGTGGGATTCTCCTTGGCCTGGCGTCGAACTTGCGTCATCACTGCTGACAGCTCCACAGCGCAGCGCTCAACTGCTGCGCCACCACTGCCCTGACCATGTTTTCTGTTGTTCCTGGGAGCCAAAAGAAATCATCGTTTAGGTAGGTTACTGTCTGCTCTGGTCCTGCTTTTGTCCTGCAGCACTTGGGTATGTTTACTTACTTTGTTATGTAGAATCAAATCACATGGGCATCTCCTAACTTCCAGAACACCTCTTTCCTTTTTTTTTTTTAATTTTTATTTATTTATGCATAGAAGAACTGGGGTGTAGGCCAGAGGTGTGTGTGGCGGGGCAGTGGGGGGCGGTGAGAGGATTCACTAGAGACAGATGGGAAGCAGAACAGGCCAATCTACTGAAATACCCTGCTAAGGGGAGCAGTGGGGGAGACACAAAGGTCTGTTACACCATAAGTGAGTTAGCTCCCTGGCCAGGATGGAACTCATGGTGCATTGTGGTGATAGCTGCACTGAGACTTAACCTCTGTGCCACCAGAGAGGCCTACTTTTCATTTTTTATGCTATTCTTTTAGTTTGTTCTTAGTTTAGAGAAAGATCTTTCTAAGGAATTTGTTGGTCTGGTTGCTTAGCAGCTTGCTATGATTATGTGGCTTGGAACAGATACATTGCCGTTTGGAAATTTTGGTTTCCAGCCCTGATTCAGGTATAGGTTACATCCAAGCTTGGAATTGAAAGTTTTTTTGCCATTAGAGCAATCACCATGTGAGTACAAATGAATAACCTTATAGCATTTAATAGAAAATATCTTTGCTTATATATTCCTTTGTGGCTATTTTTGCCCCTTTACTGACTTCATAGCTTCTGGTTCAATCTTGGAAACATCATCAAATCACTAAAGAATTCTTAAAATTTTATTTAGTGGGAATGAAATAAGGACTTGAACTAGAATAGTGAAGGGGGTGATTAGGAGAAACATAAGAAGAATGGTATTTCTGGGAACATTATATTTTCAAATGAAATTTGACTTTTACTTCATTTTCTTGATAATTTTCATAAGGTTCAGTTGATGTCTTTCTTGACTGCTAAATGAAGAGCTTATTTCCTCAAATGTTTCCAATTAAAGTCTCTTTAGAACAGAACTGCCTGTAAGGACACCATTTTAATGTAATACCAGCAGGTCTTTGGGGAAACACGAAGCCTGAAATTCACCATACGGAACACACTAGCAAATGGTTTTTCCTTTGCCCTTCTAACTGTGAAGGTGGTATATTGTCTCCTTGATGCCAGAATGTGGTACAACATAATCCGTTGCCTATGCTTAGTATAAATTTATTAGATACAGTCTCTGCACGCAGTCCAGCAGAGCCCTGCATTACAGAAATAATTCTTGTGCTGCTGAGCTGGCGATTTCCTCACTTAATCACTTGTGTGACGTCATCTGTGCCGTTGGTAGGAAATGTGCTGACCATGTCCTGCATTTTAAAGGGCAGTTGCAACAGGGGTACTAGCTAAAAATGAAATAAAAAATAAACATTTTTAACTTATGTTGAAGATTTCTAAATGTGGAAGGATTAAAGGGGTAAAAGTGTTGTATTAATCAATAGATTTGACTAAGAACCACATTTTGTAATTGGTTCCCTATAGTAGTCAGCTGATATGTTTGTCCCTAATTGCTTTCTCCTCAGCTCCAGTGTGATTGCAGAATGGAGGGGAAAAAATAGGCAGGACAGTGGTGGGGATCATATCCAGAGATCTGGAATGCTTATTTTCAGGAGTCTTAAACATTCCACCTTTGTATTTTGTTCTTTTTTTGAAGTACGGATTTTTTTTTTTTTAAGATTTATTTATGCACACAAGCTAGGGTACAGGCTAGAGGGCTGGGGTGGCAAGAGGGTTCACCAGAGACAGAGTGGGGAGCAGAACAGGCAGATGGACAGAAATACACTGCTGAGGGGAGCAGCGGGCGAGGCAGGAGAGATCTGCTGCACCATGTGGGAATCTCCCCAGTCCGGCGTCAAACTCGTGTCGCCGCTGCAGACAGCTCCACAGCGCAGCACTTAACTACTGCGCCACCAGGGAGGACCTCATTCCACCTTTGTTTTTATAATAAAAACATTAGCTGTTGGCTTGAGCTTCTTATAATGGCAGCTACAAAAGGAAGAGTCCACATGTTAATCATTGATGGCAACACTGGATTGCTACTGAGTCAGTTGTCTGTGGGGGAAAGGCAGGACCCCTAATGTATATTTGATTTCTTGGCAGGAAGATGGATACCACAATGCTGAATTTGCGGAATCTGTTTGAGCAGCTTGTACGCCGGGTGGAGATTCTAAGTGAAGGAAATGAACTCCGTAAGTCATTCTGAGGTGGCCTGTGTGAAAAGAAAAAAAGTCGTATTTCAGACTTGGGTTTTCTATAAAACTAAAGTATGTTCCAGTCTTAAAATTATTTTTCATTTGCGTTACCTAAAAAGAAAGTGATAGTCACTTATTCATGGTGAAAGATTAATAAACACTCATTCTAAACAGTCATCTTTTTTTTCTGTTGTTTTTAAAGGGGTTTTACCCAGACTTTTTTCATTATCAAGGTTATTTTTTCACTGAATAGTTGGCCAAAAGTTGTGAGTTTCATGTTTGTACCATGTACTGGGCAAAATCTAAATTTTGGAGGATGTTAATTTTTTCTTTAGAGTAGTAATTGTCTCCATTTTCTATCCTGGACTTTCCTTGTATACGCTAAGATATTTTCATTAAAGAGGAAAAAATATAATTTCTTTTTGAAAGGAATTTTCTTTCCTCTGTGTTTACCTAATTCACATATTTGAGGCTTAATAATGAAAGATTGAGATTGGATGGAGAGCCGTGGGGAGAACGGGATGTGCCGATAGAGCAGTCATCTAGAAAGGAGATTAAGCAGATGGAAGGTGGATCTGATAGCACTGACTTCTGTGACCTAATGGAATTATTCTTCACCAACTTTTCTTTGTGTTTCCATCTTCTTCTATTTCAGATTTTCATTAATACCCAATTTAGTAAATGTCATCTTAAGTCAGCCTATTATTATAAAACTAATGCAAGAACTGTGTCTTAAACTTCTTTTATCTTCATAGTACTTACTTAGTATGACGTCTTGCTTATGCCACTCAACATTTCCTTTAATTTGATTGATGTTTTTAATAGCTGTTATCCACTTACAGGCCTTTCAAAACAATATTCTATTTTCTCTAATAGCTATGGCATGACCCTATCATCTGGTACCAACTCAGTAACCATGATGGCATACTAATTAAGCTTCTTTTTGAGGTCACATCATCTCAGAAGATAGATTGCTTTGGAGTCTAGTAGGGAAGAGTACTGAATAAGTGATCTTAAAAATCAGGTTCATTTAGCAAATATTTAGTGAGACCCTAGCACAGCTTCTAGCACATGCTGAATTGAGAGAAAGGGATGACTAAGTGGCTTTATGGAGAAGAGAAGGGTTGGAGTTGCCTTCCATGTAGGTTAGGATCCCAACAGACTGAGATAAAAGAGAACATTATGGTTAAGAGAACTGCCTGAATGGACGCAAGAGAATGTTGGGTGTGAGGGGGATAGAAGTAAGAAGGGTGACATAGGCTCTGCTTTTGAAAGTTACTCTCGCAGAGGTGGAGGATATATTAGAGGTGGACATTGGGAAACTGATTAGGACCTTGTCGCCATAACTTAGGAAAGAGCAATGGAGCCATTACTGAATGATGTGGTTGTGAAGATTGAAATAAGGGAAAATGGGAGAGATTATGATAATAGAATCTCTAAGAGGAGGCAGTTGATAAAAATGTTGAGAGTCTCAGTAACCAATGCTGGTTTTATTTTTTTTATTTTATTTATTTACTTTTTTAGAGATTTATTTATTTATCCATACAAGCTGGAGTGCAGGCCAGAGGCGTGGGGCGGTGAGAGGGTTCACCAGAGACAGAGTGGGAAGCAGAACAGGCAGATGGAAGGAAATACACTGCCGAAGGGAGCAGCGGGCGAGGCAGGAGAGGTCTGCTGCGCCATGTGGGAATCTCCCTGGCTGGGTGTTGAACTCACGTCTCCGCTGCTGACAGCTCCACAGTGCAATGCTTAACCGCTGCGCCACCAGGGAGGCCCCCAGTGCTGGTTTTAAACTCTTATTTCTGTATCTGTTTTTGCCATCTGTGAAATAGGAATTTAAATGTCTATCTTTGTGGCAGTATAGGAATTTGAGGGTAAAAAGATATACTGGCTGTGAAAATACTTATGGAAACATTTATCTCCTTCCCCCTGCAACCCTCCCCCCAAAAGCCCCACAAGATAATGATTTTTACAGGTACTCTTATTTTGTAGGCAGCTTTCTAACTTTGTGTTGATTTCTTTTATAAAAGAGAGGTACCTTTGCCTCTATTTGCCCCACTCTCCAAATTCCTAACTTCTAACATTGACTTCTGTGTAACTAAAATGGCTCAGTCTTTTCTAGAATCTAAGATTCTCTTTTCTTCAACCACCCCAGTATTTGTCCTCTTGTTAGAACTTAGGAATTGCTCCATACCTAAGTATTCTAACTCCTTAATCTTGCCTTTAATCATAATGTCATTCTCCCTTCTTTTCATATAGTTGTTTTTTTTTTTAAAACTAAGTCCAAGGTTACTGAAAACACTCAGAGAAGGTTAAAATTCAAACAAAATGACTTCTATAGCCTAGGTATTTTGTTATCTTTGTTTCCACCAGTCTACATACAAGGTTTTTATTTTCTGTCTTTATCACGAACTGCCTGAACTTTGATGTTGTTGATGTATAAATGTAATAAATATAACTTAATATTTATTAGGTGCTTATTGTGTGCCAACATACTAGGTTTGTACTATCCTTTGTATGTACTAAAGTGTATGTGACATAGTGTCTTCCACAAGATTCTCTTGTTTGAATTTCAGAGACAGGATTTTTCTCTCATGGAATAGAGGATACTACAAGCTTCAAAAATTAAACTTTTGGAGTAGGAAGTTTAATATGGAGCAAACTGATTAGGAAAGGAAGGATTCACAGAGCAGACAGGGCTAGAAAATGGGTGCATAAAGGAAGGGACATCCCCTTCGGAATGGATAGCAGGATCACAACTGAAAAGGCAGCAATGACCATAGGTCTGTTCTGGGGACAGAGACAAACTTGTTTAGTTAAAAAGAGGGTATTGTACAGTGATGGGGTTGGTGCAGTGGGTTGGATACTTGGAATTTAAATTTGATCTGAAAATCAGATCTTCATTTGTTCAGTGAGTAAGTGCTTACTATGTGCTTGGCAGAGTGCAGGTACTGGAAATAAAAGAGCAGTATCTTAGAGGGCAGTAGTGAAGACAAAGACTCCAGGAGGAATAAGGTGGGAAAAAAGTCAAGATTGCTGGAACTGTTAATCTTTTTGCTGAACTCTGAACCAAAACCCGATTTTTTTTTTTCAATGAAGCTAAGACTATCCTCAATTTGTTGTAAGGAAATGTCCCTTCCTTTTTTTCTTGAAATGCATCTAGCAAATGCATCTCGAAATGCATCTAGCATTTCATATTTTGATGGTGCATAGCTTTTGCTTGGATGTATTTTGAATGTGTACTTCATGTTAAGGGCTAGTACCAAGTTGAATGTGATTTACAAACTGACAAAAAACGCCATGTGTGTTGATCACCACCAAAATTTTTCCACATTGCCTTGTTGACCCATCTTAGAAAACTTAGCTCATAACAGAATTGTATATAAAAGCAGTATACCTAAGTCAGGTATGCCAGTCTTCTGGTTTTGGTCTGACATAAACTTAGCTGAACTAATAATTTAATCTTTCCTTGAAATGAATTGACTTTCTTTGGTTTGAGTTCCATTGTCCAGTTAGGTTAGACCTGTAATGTTTGCCACCTAACAATGAATGGAAATTAAAACTCAAATTTATTAAGACTTAGCAAGAAGGGGTATCTGAAAGGGCAAGCAGACCTGTAAAATTACATCAGATGGAAATCTTTTCATTCTCAAAATGATTTTTCCGCTCAAAAAATAATTAGGTATATATGTCACTGTATTTAGAAACATTTAATTGACCAGTGTGGAGCTAGAAAGATTTTAGACTGTGTAATTAAAAAGTGTGTTTCTTGGGCCTCCCCGGTGGCACAGTGGTTAAGCACTGAGCTGTGGAGCTGTCGGCAGCAGCTAGTTCAACGCCCGGCCGGGGAGAATCCCACATGGCGCGGCAGACCTCTCCTGCCTTGCCCGCTGCTCCCCTCAGCAGTGTATTTCTGATCTGCCTGTTCTGCTACCCGCTCTGTCTCTGGTGAACCCTCTCACCGCCCCACGCCTCTGACCTGTACCCCAGCTTGTATGTATAAATAAAAAATAAACCTTAAAAAAAAAAAGTGTGTTTCTTGTTCTTTGTTTTTTGAAATTGAAGTATTATATACATCATAAAAGTACACAAATTGTAAGTGTACCCCTTGATGACTTGCTGGATTGAACGTGGCCAAGTAACCAGTTCTTGTTTTTATTTTTTTCCTTGTTATGTTGAATTAGATTTGCAAAAGGATATGTTGTTTGCCTTTTTTTTAGTTAAGGGGGAAACTTAGTAGTATGTTCCAAACTGATGCCAAAAGCAGCATATCACTTAAAACTATTTGAATTGTAATTATTTTATTTTTTGGGGGGGCCTTCATATTTACATTGTCTAAGATAACTAGGTCATAGTATCCTATTTTGCTAAAATAATGTTGTTTGCTAAAAATTGAAGATTCCTTACGTATAAGATTTATGTAAGACTTCTTACACAAGTATAAGACTATGTATAAGACTTCCCTGCATTGGATTGGTATCCTGATTTATGTTTGAAATTCAAATTATTTAAAGAGAGCACAATAGGAAAAGCGCCCTTACTACCTAAGAATCTGTTAGCTTTGTGTGAATTTGGTCTAGTTTATCTGTAAGCTGGGTTAGTTTGGCCAGCAGCAGATGTATACTTTGGAAACGTCCTCCATGATACGGGTGGTGGAGAGTGATGCTTATAGATAGATTGAAGTTAACTTGAAAACAGTAAGTTGTAGTAGAACAGTTTTTGATAATGGCAGCTGATAAGAATGAATGCCACCCAGGATTATCATGGGAGGTACTGCTTTGGAAGTGATAATCTTTAAAGGATTCCACATTCAAAGCTAGTATGATAGTCTCTTCCTGTGTCTTTCCAGTTGGAGTGTTTACATATGCTTCCAGGCAGTGTTAAACAGCAAAAGCAAATTGGCTTTTTACTATAAAATCAATATTTGTATAATTATATAGCTGAATGGAATCGCAGGCCTAGACATCTCTAATATTAATCTATAGCTATTGGAGCATATTAAGGCTGTTACATTTGAATTTGCTGTTTAACTTCTGGCACAGCAACACATGATTCTAAAGGAGGCTGTTTTTTGTTTTATAGTTATAACTGTCCTGGCGTGTGACAGCTGCCCCAAAGGTATCTCCCTCTGATTGCCTTCTGTTCAGGGGCTTTCAGTGTTAATGTTACATCTGGAGCCAGGTGACTAATGAGGTACTCATTCCATAGCAGATGCCACTGGCTAAGCCAAAAGTAAGTGGCCTATTGAAATAGGAATTGTTCCCCACAAAGCTCTCATCTAGAGTGATGAACATACCCAGAATCTGCTCCTGGTTATTTTCAGTTGTATTTGCCCATAGTTCAGCTGGTCCCTTAATTATGTATTTGGAGTAAAACTAACCAGAGGCCTCTTTTATTAGAACATTCATAGTCTGTTTGGCACTTGAATTATTAAAGTTTTCCCCTTCCCTTAGAATTCATTCAATTGGCAAAGGACTTTGAGGATTTTCGTAAAAAGTGGCAGAGAACAGACCATGAACTGGGAAATTACAAGGATCTTTTGATGAAAGCAGAGACTGAGCGTAGTGCTCTGGATGTTAAGCTGAAGCATGCACGTAATCAGGTGGATGTAGAGATCAAGCGGAGACAGCGAGCTGAGGCTGACTGCGAAAAACTGGTGTGTATTATTTTCCGTACTAGAACTGTGACGGTGAGGGGGGGGAAGCAGCATTTGATATGTTTTCATTTGCCAGATACACCCATTTTCTTCTTTCTCATTAAAGCAACCGTGACAGCTTGTCCATGATTGGAGCTGAAATTGCAGTTTAGGAATCATCTTGTTTATAAGTTGAAATTAAAATTTTTTTCTCCTTTAGACTTTAAACTATTAAATAATAGACAGATTTCAAATGAGAATTTAAAGAATTTAAAGTATAGGGAAAGGCAGGAAAATCCTGGTGTGTTTGATCTGTCACAAGATATTTGTCCTCATGCTACCCAGAATATCCTTATCAATAGCTAGTTCTTTGTTTTGGTACAGGCAAGACATCTCCAAGTCTGCTTCATCACTATTTCTAAGTCAGGGTAAAGATGTATGGGACCAGTTGAGCAATGTGGCCAACATAGGACACTATCATTTTGACTCCAGGGTAGGTGCATGGTTTAAAGGAAAGCCTTTTCCAGGAAGGACTAATCCATCTTGATACAGTGTTAGATGCCGCAGTAAGCTCAAATGGTGTCATTCTAGTGCGTCACAACTTTGTGTCCATTTTAATTCATTTTGTTCTACCATTTAGAAGGGTGAGTGGCTGCTTTGATCCAAAGAAGCAGACAATAATTGTCCAAATACAGTGACACAAAGTGTTTTTGCTATGCAGAATCTATTTTGGGACTCTCATCTTGCAGTTCCCTCTCCTCTTGGATTATCAGTTTGATTCCAAATTCTTATAGTGGAAACCTTACTATTCTAGATGGAGTTCATTTTACCAGTCAGAAATGAGCGACACAATCTGGGCTTGATGTGAATTAATATGCTATTGGTGTAGCAGCCTTCCTGAAGACTCATTTGCATAATGCTGTATTTTAATGTCTTCTGGTCTGCCCATCCCATAAATTTGAGGTGAAGCTTTCTCCCCTGGTTAGTTATGATGTTTTACTCTGCTTTGGTCTATAGGAAAGACAGATTCAGCTGATTCGAGAGATGCTCATGTGTGACACATCTGGCAGCATTCAACTAAGCGAGGAGCAAAAATCAGCTCTGGCTTTTCTCAACAGAGGCCAACCATCTAGCAGCAATGCTGGGAACAAAAGGTGGGGGAACTGCATCTGTTGTTATCTGATCACAAGCAACACAGCTGTCAGAAGTTCTTGTTAATCTGAACTCTTAAATATACTGCTTTTGGAGTGTGTGCTGAATAAGGCAGAATACTTTGGAGGAAGGGTGGGTAGAAAGTAAAAGCACAGGAGCCTCCCTGTTTCTTTTGTTTTAATCTTTCCTTAGGATGCTTTCACCATGGGTGAAATTTTGATGTTGGTGCTAAATTGCATGTCAATAACTAATTCTGCTCATTGTTAAGAAATCTAAAGGTGAAAGTGGCAGTTCAGCAGTACTTTCAGTGTTTGTTCTCCAGAGAGCCCTGTTGCTCTTCTGGTTTAGGAAGGCCTTCTGTGAGCCAAGATTAGACAATAATTTTGGTTTCACTGCATCACTTTTTAAAATAGTCTCAACCAGGCTTTGAATTTAACACCCCCGATACAATAAGTAGGGAAAGGTCAGCATTCTTAGAGCTATTTATTTTGTTGCCTGGTTGTTTTATGGAGGAATCTTTATAACTAAGAAGATGTACGGGCTTAATTTCTTAAAAAGCCAATATTGGGTAATACTCTCTCACGTAGAAAGTAACCACAATGGGGATCAAATTAAACTTTACTCTGCTGCCTTGTGAGTTTTTAGTAGCCTGTAGGACAAACTTAGCAGGGAATAGCACCCACACATGGTCCTGACTGTAACTTTCAATTGCTATTATAAGGCCTTTGCCAAAAATACAACTTTTGCATGCACCCATACTCCTCCATGAAAATCATAAAAGCAGCCCACTACAAACTAGGGTTTGAGATTGTAGTTGTCGCCCTAGGAAAGATATTGCTGTAAGATTGCTGGTGTTACCTGACCAGTGGGATTTGTTCTGGGTGTTGGTGAATTTTACTTTCCATAGTCTTTTGTGTCTAACACTGTATTGTTTTCACTCATCTAGACTGTCAACTATTGATGAATCTGGTTCCATTTTATCAGATATCAGCTTTGACAAGACTGATGAATCACTGGTAATAAACATTTGACCTCTGAGGATTATCTACCTTTCGTATCCCCGCTCTTCAGAAATACCTCTTTTCCTCTCTTCTGGAATTCCTTTATTACTATTTTATTAGTTAATATGTTACAGGTACTGAGCTAACCTTTTAAAATATGTAAGTCCCCAAGCTACAAGAAATTGGCTTCTATGTTTTTTTTTAGTTTTTGGAGTTTAGGATTTGGCACAAGGGTAAATTTATTTAACAAATCTGTGAGCTGCATGTACCGATTGGTTGTACCTTATTAAGCCCCAGCTAGCAATTAAAAAATTAGCAAGACTGTTCAGACAGGGTTTATTTGCTGTCCTTCGGGTGATTGACTTGTGTCTTATTTCTGAATTAGTTTGGTTCTTGGAGAAAACTTAGTCATACAGCACAATTTGAATGAAATCAGTGGCCTGAAACGTCAACCAAAGACGAATGAAAGTTTCCAGTCATTATATAATGCTTTCATCAGTTATAGTTAATGCATCTAAACTCTTTGTTACCTTATTTTAGGGGGACAGCACCCTTCTCTTGTGTTTCTACATAAAAAGCCATCTCCTGATGCTTCAGTCTTTGGTGTTCAGGGGACTGTTAGTTTATTGGCTTGTGTATCTTCCCTGTTTTACTGGCTGAAAAGTAGCAAACAAGAAATAAATCAAGAGATTGGTTTTCTGATGATATCAAAGAAAGTGATGACTACCTGTTGCATGCTACTTTTATGTCCAAATTCAGAGTTTAACTAGAGAAGTAATTTCCATTTTATGGATGGAATGTGTCTGGGATATATAATAATAAAACATTAGCTGATTTTTGAGAGAGGCTTGTGATTAACACCTAAACAACTAAAAACTGAAACAACTTGCTAAATTACTTGACTATGAGTTGGAGAGGTTGAATTTATTTAGCTAAGCTATTATTTGCTAGACACAACTTTTCTAGGTTTTGTATTTTCAAGGATCATCACAAGTAAGGAATTCATAGGTAACTACTGAAAATGAATGCATGTGGTTAAAATAAATGAAGTGAATTTAGACTATGGTAAAAGACAAATAATTCTTGAGTGGTGAATACATTTTTTAGAACCCAAGGAAGAGTGATGATTGAGAGATGTAAAACCTAGTGTGGAACTTTTTAAATGTCACTATTGTGCAAAACATCTGATTAGACAGTTGTAATCCCTTAAGAGCAAGAATCATGCCTAACATGCTCAGTATAGTGCCCTAATGTTCTAAAACTACAAAAATAATCATAAATAAAGCACCAGGCACTGAAGATAATTACGAAGATAGTTGATCCTTTAACCTTTTTTTCTGTCTCCCTGGTATTGATTCCTGATTTTATTATAATAGCTAAAATTTTGGAAAGAAAGCATCCTCCCTTACTATTGCTACAAACTTGAACCCTCTCATCCTCCTGTCTCCAAATTATATGTTAGGTAGTCTGACTCAAGAAGTCATTAAGGTTTGCTGTAAATATATTTGCACAGGGTTTAGGGAAGGCCTACCAAAGACAGAAACTAATGCAAAGAATTGTCAACAGGATTGGGATTCTTCTTTGGTAAAGACTTGGAAACTGAAGAAGAGAGAAAAGAGGGTACGTATATATATATATATATATATTTTTTTTTTTTTTAAATAAAGTAACAGCGAAAGAGTTTTGCCATGATTACTGCTATCCTGACATGTTGCTCTAGCCATTGTTAAACACAGATGTTTAATGAATTCATGCTGAGGGGGTGGTATTGAGAATGTGTTCCTTGAGGTTGTAACTCAGGACAGAGTCCTCTAGTTCACTGTTCTGAGCTGCATCTAGTGGAAAGGAATCTGTTTTGAGTTGTCATAGGAATTTTATGCAGGGCTTTTGTGCTATAATAGAAGTTTCAGATGAAATGTGTGTATAATGGGATATACAGAGATCTGTCAGTGTGTGCTTATTTAGGATATTTAGTATGTTTCTGGAGACATCATGTCCTTAGATAGGATTACAGCTCAGTGTTTTCTGGTGCTGGCATCTAAATTTTTGCAGAGCTTGCTCATTTCTTCTAGGGTACTGAGGATATTTTTGTGTTGGTACAACTTAAGCTTCGTGAGGATATAGGCAATGAGAAAGAGCACATTGTTTATTTACTGGTCCCTTGGATTTACATCTAAGTTATGGAATAATTCCATCTTCTGTGCTTCAGATCTTCAACACTAAAGTTACTGGTCTTTGTTGCCCACTCTAGCGCTCCAGTAGCCGACAGTTCATAGATGGTCCCCCTGGACCTATAAAGAAAACGCGTTCCATTGGTTCCACAGTAGACCAGGTAAGAATAGTCAGGACAAGGGGACTCCCTGGTGGCGCATGAGGTTAAGCGCAGCACTGTGAAGCTATCCAGAGCCACTGCAGCATGAGTTCAATCCCTGGCGCGGCAGACCTCTTCTGCAGTGTACTTCAGTTGATCTGCCTATTCTGCTCCCCACTTTGTCTCTGGTGAATTCTCTTACCCCCCCCCCAACACACCTCTGGCCTACACCCCAGCTTGTATGCGTAAATAAATAAATCTTTAAAAAATAAAAAGAATATTCAGGCCAAGTGAATTGTTGTCTTTCATACACCAGAGATTAGTCACCCCAGGCATTAAAAATCTCGAGTTAACATTGCATTTTTATTTTGAGAGAGATGTTTGGTGAGTTTTTCTATGAAGTAGAATCATTTATCATTTATATTAATGATATAAATGATCATTCCTTATCATTTATATTAATCTGATTAAGCAAACAATGGTCAGTGTTATAGTTGATTCTTGCTTGCTTTTATTTATACCCCTATGATGTGTATTTCTGTTCTAAAGTGTGTGGTCTCAAGAGTGTTTTAGACTGGGACCTTAAGTTCTGACCAAGACCACAAATTTTTCAACCACTTCAGTAGTGCAGGGGAAATTTGATTCTTTATCTGTTTTTCCCTCATTGCTCCTTTTGTTTCAGGGGAATGAATCCATAGTCGCGAAAACTACAGTGACTGTTCCCAATGACGGTGGGCCCATTGAAGCTGTGTCCACCATTGAGACTGTGCCTTATTGGACCAGGAGCCGAAGGAAAACAGGTCTGCAGGGTTTGCCTGTGTAAAGCAGCTGACAAATTTGGTGGAGAACTTGTTTCTTAGATCTCTTCTGGGGCAAGGAGTGGATGTGTTGGGTCGTTTCTTGATTGCTGCCTACTGAGGGCCAGGGAACTACAGGTGTCATGTTTTACCTTTGGGTTGCTAGCCTGGCCTTATTCTTGAAACAAGTTTTTTTGTTTGTTTTTTTGCATAGCCAGTATAGTGTGATTATGTTTACTGGTTACTGGTTATACACCAAATTTATTGAAATTGCAGTCAAAATTCGCAAGGAAAGAAATATCTACGACACAGAGCTTTAATTTGCTTCTTTTCTAGGTACATTGCAGCCTTGGAACAGTGACTCCACCTTGAGCAGCAGGCAGGAGCCAAGAACTGAGACAGACAGTTCCGGTACTCCACAGAATAATGGAGGGATGCGCCTGCATGACTTTGTCTCTAAGACGGTAAATCTGTGATTTCTCCTTCTTTGGGCACATTTAATTTTTCAGTTTTGAAAGTAATATATATCAGGAATAAATTTAAATACTGTAGTGTTATAAAGTTAAGTATTGAATTTCCTTCCCCTTTGCAGTCCTCCTCTCTAGGGGTAACTATTGGCTATAGAAGGTGTCTATCCTTCCATCTGAGTGATACTAAATGAAAAGAAGGCAACTTTTTTGAAGCTGTTGGTGCTTTTTAGTGATACATATTTACATTTTGTGCTTGACAATAGCATGTTTTAACTTTGTGGCATTTGATTTCCTCATTAAAAAACAAGCAAACTGAAAGGGACTCAAAGGAGTTAACTTTGAGCCACATGGCAGTAAGTGACAGAGTTGATATGGAGGTTTTCTGACTCCTTGTCAACAAGTTCTTCTGTACACTGCTGTGTACACTGCTTTCTTCCCACTGTTGACGGGGTGGCCTTACGTCAGTTATTTAGCTTTTTCACGTCTGTTTCCCTATCTTAAAACAAAACCTACCTTATAGGATTGTTGTGAGAAGTATACATGTATATGTGTATAAAGGGATTAGAAAGTTAATTGGTACATACTAAATGCTCATTAAATGTTGGTTGATGATGATGATAATATTCTAATTCATACCACTCTGTTCTTTCTGCCCTTGTTTCATCATCAGGTTATTAAACCTGAATCTTGTGTTCCATGTGGAAAGCGGATAAAATTTGGCAAATTATCTCTGAAGTGTCGAGACTGCCGTGTGGTCTCTCATCCAGAATGTCGGGATCGCTGCCCCCTTCCCTGCATTCCTACCCTGATAGGAACACCTGTCAAGATCGGAGAGGTAGGACTTGTGGATCCATCATGGTGTTTGGTTTCTTTAGCTTTTCAAAAACTAAATGTCAGTTTTTGTTCTAAAATTAATGATGCCAAGTATATTTCCTTTCATGAATTATGACTGGAGATACCAAAATGTTGACTTGCAGTAAATAGAGTCCTGTTTGGGTATGTCTTTCTATTTAATACCTTTCTGTATCAAATTTCTCTTACCTTTTCTCTCCTCTCCTCTCTTCTCTTCTCTTTACCATCCTATTCTATTTTGTAAAATTTCAAACATATACAAAAGTAGGGAGATTAATATACCTAACCCCGTAGTGCTTGTCATTCAGCTTCCATGATTACTAATCGATGTCTTATTTTAATTTAATAATACTACCATCTTACCCTTCCATCCTTGTCCAGTGAATTTTTTTTAACTTTATTTATTATTTTAGAGATTTATTTATTTATGCATGCAAAAGCTAGGTGTAGGCCAGAGGTGTGGGGGTGTGAAAGGATTCACCAGGGACAGAATGGGTGGCAAAAACAGGCAAATCTTCTGAAATCCACTGCTGAGGGGAGCAGTGGGGTGAGGCAGGAGAGGTCTGCTGCACCATGTAGGTTAGCTCCCTGGCCGGCGATCAAACTCATGCTGTAGTGGCTGAGCACTATGACAGCTTCATAGTGCTGAGACTTAACCCCTTGAGCCACCATGGAGGTCCATTGTCCAATGAATTATTTTGAAGCAAATTCCAGCCATCATATAATGTCATCTGTGAATTTTCTTTCTCTTTTATTGGCGATATTCCATAGTAGGCCATTAAGAGTAGGTTGCTTGTTTCTAAAGAATGATTTAATACATTAAGAAAGTAATTATTGCAACATTAGCAAGAACCAAAACAAAATGAGTATGCTGCTACCTGACTCTTGGCAAGTCCAATGTTAAATTGCCTGTACTCTAATACAGAACCATACAAGTAGGTTTGTGTCACAATCAAGTAGGTTTGTAACACAACTATGAGTTGTGTTAAGTAAATTTTCTTACTAAGAATAAGGTATAAAAAAGTCTCCTTTTTATATTATTTTATTAGTTGTATTTATTTATTATATTTATATATAAATATAATGTATATAATATATAAGATATAATATATAAATATAATATATACTTATTTATTATGTTAATTAGTTTATATTAAAGGCCATACCAGTAATCTCACCATTACTTGTTTTCTGATGTCTAATATATGCTTTGGGAATAGGTATTTAGAAGTAGGTATGATATCCAGCCTGAATATTAGTCTGGAGATGGTTCTTCCCAAATTGCCTCCATCTGCTGGTCTAAGTGGTGCAAATAATAACTTAAATCTCCCCTTTTCAGGGAATGCTGTCAGATTATGTGTCCCAGACTTCTCCAATGATCCCCTCCATTGTTGTCCATTGTGTAAATGAGATTGAGCAGAGAGGGCTGACTGAGACAGGCCTGTATCGGATCTCAGGCTGTGACCGCACCGTCAAAGAGCTGAAAGAGAAATTCCTCAGAGTTAAAACTGTACCCCTCCTCAGTAAAGTGGATGACATCCATGCTATCTGCAGCCTGCTGAAAGACTTCCTTCGAAACCTCAAAGAACCTCTTCTAACCTTTCGGCTAAACAAGACCTTTATGGAAGCAGCTGGTAAGGGCAGATCTTAATACTTGGATATACATCCCACAGGTACAGGGATTTTTTTTTTTTAAGATGTATTTATTTATGCATATAAGAATTGGGGTATAAGCCAGAGGTGTGGGGTGGTGAGAGGATTCACCAGGGACAGAATGGGGAACAGAACAGGCAGATTGCCTGAAATACACTGCTGAGGGGAGCAGCAGGTGAGGCCGGAGAGTTCTGCTATGCCATGTGGGCTAGGTCTGCCCGGGGATCGAACTCATGCTGCAGTGGCTTCCAACAGTTTCACAGTGCTGAGACTTAATGCCTTGCACCACCAGGGAGGCCCCACCTGTGCTTTTAATCAGCCCCACCTGTGGTTTTAAACATATGATTGTGTAAAGTTCTTTAATTTTTTTTATAGATATTTTATTTATTTTTGTTATTCATATCTTTTACATTATTGTGTGTTCCCCATAAGGTACCCCCCACCTGTTGACCCGTGGAGCCATCACCGTAGTCCTCCATGCTCCTTCTTCCCCCATCTTGAGCCCTTCCCCTCCCCTCCTTCCCTGCTGAATGTTGCTTTCTTATTTGGCTCCCCTATATTCCTGTTATAAGTGAAACCATTCGATAATTTTCTCTTTGTTTCTGGCTTGTTTAACTGATCATGATCCCTTCTAGATCCATCCATGTTGCTGCAAATTGCATGTGTTTATCTTTTTTGAATGCTGAATAGTATTCCATTGTATATATGTACCACATCTTCCTGATCCAGTCATCTATTTTTGGGCATTTGGGTTGTTTCCATACTTAGCTATTGTAAACAGTGCTGCAATAAACATGCGGGTGCATGTATCCTTTCGGATTAGTGTTTTTGTGTCCTTTGGGTAGATTCCCAGTAGTGGTATTGCTGGGTCATATGGAAGTTCCATTTCTAGCAGTTTGAGGAAACGCCATACAGCTTTCCATAGTGGTTGGATCAATTTGCATTCCCACCAGCAGTGTAGGAGAGTTCATTTTTCTCCACATCCTCGCCAACATTTGTTGTTACCTGTTTTTTTAATGTGCGCCATTCTCACTGGCGTGAGGTGGTATCTCATTGTGGTTTTAATTTGCATTTCCCTGATTATAAGTGATGTTGAACATTTTTGCATATACCGGGACAGGGATTTTTGACTCTTCTGTTTACTGCTTTGTCACCTGCCTGATACAGTGCCTGAAATATCGTAGGTTGTCAAATACTTTGATGGATGATTAACTGTATGCATGTACCTCATCATGCCTGTCCTCTTTCTGTCTAAATTGTATAAGGTATTGACAGGTATTGATAGGGTATTGGTTTTATTTTATTTTTTTTGACAAGTTTTAGGTTGTCCTTTTGAACTTGGAGCTTACCTTTGATTCCTTTCCCTTACACCCCACATTTAATCCTGTCAATAAAGGTCTTGCAAAATATATCTTCAATTTGAAATTTGTCCTTCCTTCTACTACTACCACTCTTGACAGCTCTCACCCTAGAGTGATGGTGTAAGAACCTGTTTCTATTCTTGCCCTCTACTGTATGATCCTCATATAGTAAGTAGCTAGCATGGTCCTTTTGAAATTTTTGATTAGATGATGTTCCTTCTGTCCTCAATATCCTCCAGTGTCTTCCCTTCATTCTCAGCATGAAATCCACAGTTGTCAACATGGCTCCAAAGACCCTTCTTAATTTGGTCCTTGATTGTGTCTCCAACATCATTTCTTTCAGTACCCTTCCTTTCTTCCCTTTCTCTCCAGTTACACTGGAATGCTTGCAATTCTAAGAACATAGCAAGTCTTCTTCCTACTTGAGGCCTTCACATTTGTTATTGTTTCATCCTGGAATGATATTTGCATAATTTTTTCCTTTATTTCTTTTAGGTTCCTTTTTGGGTAGTTTGGCCCCAAAACTCCGATCACCTTGTCTAAAATAACAGCTCCTGTTGCTTTTCTGGTTTCTTGCCTCTCTTATTTTATTATATGTATCACTACCTGATAGGTATTTGCTTTTCAACAAACTTCAATAGAATGTATGTCCCATGAGACAAGGTTTTTGTTAGTTGGCTTTATCCTCAGCACTTAGATAGTACCCGGCACATCAAACGTGTTTTATGAACACATTCCTTCTTGAAGACTGTAGTTGCTGCCGTTGTATGTCTGCCTTCCTAGCAGACAGATAGGGTCACCAGCCTAGCTACAAGAGCCAGCTTCTGATTTCTAATATTGAGCTGTTGTCCAGTATCCTGCTAGCTAATGAAACTGAAGTCTGAGACAGTCATGAACCTAATCAGAAGTTTCAGAAGCTAACTGTATGGATGAGACTTTGTGGTCGATAACTTGGAAGCCCGCTGTCAAGGGAAAGGAGTCTAGGCCTCTTGTGCTTTCTTTTCATTTACAGAAATCACAGATGAGGACAACAGCATAGCTGCCATGTACCAGGCTGTTGGTGAACTGCCCCAGGCCAACAGAGACACATTAGCTTTTCTCATGATTCACTTGCAGAGGTGAGTACAGCGTAAACTTATTTCTAGGAGTTAGGGGATTTTCCATGGGGAAGATAATGTGGGCTGGAAGGGAATTTAAGGAGTAAATTGTTTTCTTATGGAACTTATGTTTTGGTCTGCATTAAAGTAGGGGAGCGAGTCTTCTAATTTAATGCTCTTTTGCTTAGAGTGGCTCAGAGCCCAGACACTAAAATGGATGTTGCTAATCTGGCTAAAGTCTTTGGCCCTACAATAGTTGCCCATGCCGTGCCCAACCCAGATCCAGTGATAATGTTACAGGACATCAAACGTCAACCCAAGGTAGGCAGAGGGGTGTGTGTGTGTGTGTGTGTGTGTGTGTGTGTGTGTGTGTGTGTGTGTGTGTGTGCGCGAGAGAGAGAGAGAGAGAGAATGAACTTGTATAACATGATGATGTGAGAGAAGGGTTTGAGGTAAGCTTTGGAAGTTTGTTCACATATTTGGTGACTTTTAGGTGGTAGAGCGCCTGCTTTCACTGCCCCTAGAATATTGGAGTCAGTTCATGATGGTAGAACAAGAGAACATTGACCCCATGCATGTCATTGAAAACTCGAACGCGTTTTCAACACCACAGACACCAGATATTAAAGGTAAGGCCTAAGTTTTGCTTCTCACAGGAACTGACTCCCTCTCCCTGCCTTTGCTAGAGGCATTTGAAATTTATATTGAATAAAAATTAAATTTTTTCTGTGAATTCTATCATTAAGGAAAATTCGTACAGTTCTAGCATCCTAGTGTATGTTTTTCTCTTTTCATTGTTCTCCTTTTTTCTTTATACCCATATGGATATTTTAAAAATAAAGATAGAGTAATGATTTCTATATAATTTGTTCATTTAGAATATTGGGAGTTTTGTTACTATATAATTGTATCATTTTTGTTATAGGCTATAATTTACTTAAATATTCCATTAGGTATTAGTGTTTTCATAATATAAATGCCGCCATCAAAATTTTATATTTGCCCTTTTTTTTCCTTAGTGATAAATTCCCAGGAAAGGTAATCGTTGAATTGAAGAGCTTGAACTTTTTTAATGTTTCTTGATATGTTTTACCAACTGGATTTGCTAAAGACTTTTGCCAATTTGTATTGCCATCAATAGTATATGAGATTGGTTATAGTCCAGCCTCACTGTCATTAATGCAAGTTTTTCTTTAAGGAAGCATGTTTTTTTTTTTTCTAGTATAGGTAAAATGCTCAGATATTGTAGATTTATGAAATTTGGAGTTTGAGAATAGTGTAAACTGGGAAATAAATGTCAGCTATTCATTGAGCAGTTGCCTGCATATTTTAAAATATACCCTAGTGTTTTACAGAATGATGACAAAAACCATCTCTGAGATTTTATTGGATTTCTAACTTTAACTCTTAAGTTTTTCACCGAGTATTCAGCTTAAAAATGGCCACCTACACAGTGCTTTCTTTCTTCCCCCCTCTTAAAAAAATGTTTTAACTTTGAAGTGAGTTTACTGGGACCAGTGACTACTCCTGAGCATCAGCTTCTCAAGACTCCTTCATCTAGTTCTCTGTCGCAGAGAGTCCGCTCCACCCTCACCAAGAACACTCCCAGGTATGTGGAATTGGCCGGCTTAGGAAATAACAATGTGACTGCGTCCTTAGACTTCTTTCCATCAATGCTGAATCTTATTAAAGAAAAAATAAATTAGATCTTAGCTGGAGGCTAGACTTAAAAAGGAAGCATAGAGCCATAAGGATAACCCCTTTAAGGGGCTCTAGAAGTCTTTGTTGTTTCCCCTCTCTCCTAGGAGACAAAGACTGTTAGAGTTTCAAGGGTTTCCTACTTCTGGTTGATGATAGCAAGTAATGTTAGTGATTTGCCATTTTTTATAGAACACTTTTCCAGTTTATGTTCTTTCTCTTTAGATTTGGGAGCAAAAGCAAGTCTGCCACCAACCTGGGACGGCAAGGGAACTTTTTTGCTTCTCCAATGCTCAAGTGAGGTCACGTCTCCTATTACTTCCTGGCACTTAGTAACTGCAAGGAAGGGTGCACCTGTATGCTGCTCTGCAGCCTCATGTGTTTGTTGCTACTTTTAGCATTCTTCAGGCTTTTAATCAAGTTTAATTGTGCATGGGGGTTTTATTGAAACTCCATCTCCCTCTTCTCCTTAAGTAATATAATATCAACACCTTGTGCTGTCTCTTTTGGGAACTTTTGGGTGGCAGATCTTTACAAGAGTAGAAGGGGAAGTATGAAATTCATTACAATTCTTTTGGGAACTCTTGGGGAGTTCTGGGGACATCCTTTGGCTTAAAGCCAAGAGAAAGAAATGACCTTTCTCTGGTGTTACTTAGAACTAATTTCTCTGAGACAATGACAGAAGCCCTGCCTCTTTGATAAGACTGATTTGCTTCAGGGTAGAAGGTGGGAGGGCAGGGAAGAGAAAGGTTTGGACAGAGGATTTAAGATGGCTCATTCTGAGAACTTCAAGTTTCCTTTCCCCCCATTATGAAGTGAGACTTCGACCCTTCATGAAATGGGATAGTATGAGGATGGAAGTAGTGATGGGACTATGCTTAGCTTTAATTTGGATTGATTAGGTTTAATAGTGTTAAGTGGCACAGCCTTCTAAATGCAATGCCACAAGTTGTATTTATCTTTAATGGGCTTCTGACTGGACTTTGGATTTGGTTGGGGTCAAAGCCACTTGTTTCTAAAGTTGAGTTCATTCTGATGTCTGACCACCCACCCTCGACCAGTAGAGCCCTGCTTATAAAGGTCAGTCTCCTATTAGGCGTCCCAACTAACATTAAGAGTAGGCTATAAGGAGAGATTGTTAATATTTTGTGTGGCAAGAAAAGTCACGATCATTCTGTCTTTGCACTTTGGATGCTGAAATCTTCCTGTGGAGCATAACCACATCTAGTTAACTACGAGATTTTTCTTCTATTAAAATTATTTTCATTGTCTATAAGAATATTTTCTCCTACAGAATGCTCCTGACCCATAGTGACTCTTGTCTATAAAATACATATTTGGCATAATATTTGGAAAAAAATAAAAGATTTTTTTCAAAATGAATGTGAGGTTGGTTTTCTTGCCGTGGAAGATAACCTTCAATGCCTTTTTTTTTTAGAAAATATTTTTCCTCAAAGTGTTTGGAGCGTATCATTCATCTCATCTACCCTCAGCCCCAGCTTTGTCACTACCAGGCATTTGTTCCTTTGTTTCTCATTCCAGCTTTTTCATTGTCCAAATTGAAGTCCTGGATTTGTCCTATGACTGTTATCCTCTTGTTTGAAGAAACTACTTTAAACACAAACCAAACTTTTCAAACAAGTCTTTAGGGACCAGAATAGTGCAGATTAAAAACAAGAAAAACTGATGCTGGCTGGCTGACTGCCGGGAACATCCTTCACTGCTGGAAGTGACTCTGAAGTGAGCTGGGATGATTAACTGAGGGCACCTGCACTTGGAACTCTGAAGCTGGTGAACAGAATGTATCTGAGATTGAACGTAAACAGTTGCAGGCTTAATATGCAACCGTGGAGAGAGGAGGCAGCCTACTGGCTTTTCCCCAGGAGGTGGCATCTCTCACAGCAGGGCCCATCTGCCTCAGCAAATTGACAGAGGGTCCCATCTCCCCTTTCCCGCCTTTACACACACACACGCCTCCTAGGTTTTATTTTTTTAACTTTGTCCTAGATGCCATCTCTTCTTGTATCTCTGCAAGCCTAGTGTTGGCCTGGTTCCATATTTGCTGTTCTGTAGTATCTCCCCAAGGTGAATTTTAAGTTGCTAAAGTAGAGGAAGTAACTGGATTATATAATGTTAGTGAAGGCAAGACAACCCTGTGCAGGAACTGATGGCCCATTAACAAAAAAGGAAATAGTCCTGTGTGTCAGATGTTGGCAGACAGTTGCTCAGTTTTTGGACTAGGCCGAGAGACCTTAGCCATGAAAATAATTCTGATATTAGCTAGGGGAAATATGTGCCCACCTTCAGCATTTTTAACAGTATGTCATGTGTAACAGCTTGATTTTCAAGGACTTTCTTAATTAAATCATACTTCGTTGATGGGAAAGCTATGCAAGGGGTTCAGTGCTTTGGAGTGGCTGTTGTCCCCACCTGCTGTTCATAGCCTTTTCTGGTGCTGCCTCTTACGCTACCTTTAATGTAGTTTATTACCCCACTTGCTAATAACCAGATTCTTTAAATCCATTCTCCATCAATCTGTGGAAGATTTCTTAAGTTTGATGTTTATTTGGTAAGTATTAACATGGTTTGCTTGCAGAAATTGAAGGCAAGAAGGCGCCTGAGTTCTGATTGGAGATGGACTATAAGGACTGACTATCCCTACAGTTTTTCTAATTTTTTTTTAAAGATTGATTTATTTATGCATACAAGAAGTGGGGTGTAGGCCAGAGGTGTGGGGTGGTGAGAGGATTCACCAGATACAGAGTGGGGAGCAGAACAAGTGGATCTACTGAAATTCACTGATGAGGGGAGCAGCGGGCGAGGCAGGAGACGTCTGCTGTGCCATGTGGGAAGCTCCCTGGCCAGGGATTGAACTTGAACTTGTGCTGCAGTGGCTGTAGACAGCTTCATAGTGCTGAGACTCAACCTGTTGTGATACCAGGGAGGCCCAGTTTTTCTTTTAATCTTCACTATTCTGGTCCCTAAAGACATGTTTAAAATGTTTGGTTTGTGTTTAGTTTCTTCGAACAAGAACAGTCACAGGACAAATCAATCTGTTCAACTGATTTATTATGGCAATATTGGTCATTTTGGGCTGTGAACTGAACCTGTGGCATGAAAAGAGGTCTTGAATCCTAAAGTTCATGCTTAAATTATTGGGCAGCACAAAGTGGTAAAGAGAGCTGCGTGAGTGCAGGCAGCAACGACAGGTTTGCTGTTTTCCTTTGCGTCGGTAGGGCTTCCCTGCCCACCGCAAGCTTCAGATAGACACGTGTGGTATATGGTTTCCTGTTGGAAGGCACTTTGGAGACCTACTGTTGTGCCGGGTATGCCAAGTGGATCCCCTAATCGTGCAGCACCTTTTCTTAGACTCGTGGCGTCAGCAGGCGAAGAGCTGTTGTAGCGTCTGGATCTGAGCAGCAAGGGTGGCACAGCTCACACAGTAGGTTCTCGGTCCTTGTGCTCCAATGATAGTCTTGGCCGTGACTCAAATTTCAGCCCCCAGTGCAGAAAAACTTCTAAGCATGCACAGTCATGCTGGTCATTGTACTTTAGTGTAAACAGGGTTTGGAGAAAGGCCACTTAACCTAAGACCTTGGTAACTTGTTTTTTATCTGCTTTCTGTATCTGGTATATTTTGTAAATAAGTGAAGGCCCCAGGCCAGAAGGGCCCTAACTTGTATAATATATTAGACCCTGGTTCTCAGAGTGTATTTGTTGATGGTTTTCATTCAGGAAGTCAGGTGAAAGATAGCTTGACTTCACCAGGAATGACCTTGTATGTGTGGGAGCCTTGTCGTCTGCAGTCATGTGCATTGAGAAAGGAGGGTGACTACTTTTCAGGGACTTGGATTTTTCCTTTTGTCTACCTTCTAAAACTGCCAGCTTCATTTAGTTACATGTTTTTATGTAGCCTTATTCTCACATCTTAACCGGACACCTAATGTGTGCAAGGCTCAGACACATACACATGGATGGTTAGACCCATAAGAAAGCACTCACCAGTCATCAGTGAAGATGGAATTAAGAGCTGAGTCCCCTTTACACCCTGTAGGAAATGTAATTTGGTGATTTATAGTATACAGAGTGCTTTTATTAATCTTGATCTCACCAAACCCATGTGTGGTGAGCAGGATAGTTGAAGTTACCCAATTGACAAATTTGGAGGGATGATTTGGCTCAAATTCTCACAACTATACAGTCATACATTAACTATACATTAATCTGGGGATTATAGTTACTACTCCTGGAGATCAGTGGTGGTGCTTGCTATTTCATACTTCAGCATTGTGGGGCCCACTACCGTTAGGCATGCAAGTGATTCCTTTTGGGGCTCTGTGCGGATGTGGTTATGTACAATCAAGACCCAAAAAGAGCAAGCGGACCCAGACTGCTAGGAAGAGCACCTGGAACAGGAAATGCTGTAATGGTTGGCCTTATTATCTGGTAAACTTTGAGATTGGGCTTGGGGATCCAGGGCTGTTTTCTGTGGAAGGAGAATGAGCTGGTGTGAGTGCTTAAGGTTGCTCCCAGTGGGAGTCTGTTCTCGCCACTCATGTGCATCTTGTGTACTTCGAAGCTCAAAGCCAAGAACAGCCAAATCTCTGGGCCAAAGCCATCAGCCTGCTTCTAGAAACATGTCAGCGGATTAGCTTATTGGCTTTTCCCCTGAGTGGCATTAGCTCTCACCCCGTCTCATGTTCACCATCTGGCTTTGAGTAAGAAGTTTTCGAGTGATCTCTCTTCAGCAGCCTGCTCTGTGCCAAGGCTTTCTGAGGGCTGTTCAGCTTTCTCCTTCGTCAACCTTAGGGTTCAGTGCTCTCCTGGAGGAGGTAGTCAGTCTGTGTGTCCACACGTGTGCACACCTGGGATCAGAAGAATACAGCCCTCAGAGGAGAATGAGTCTGCTTGGTTAGTAGCCTAAACTTTCTTAGCAAAACTCGCATGGATCTGTCCTTAGGTGAGTCACTCCTGCCATAGAGAAAGCTCTTTCTGTGAGATGATATAGTTTGTCCAGATTTTAGTAGAGAGATATGAAGGGGCTGGGATTCTCCTTCCTCCTTGGAAAGCAAACACTGGGGTTGGAGGTGCTTAATTGAACCACCTTCCCTCCTTCCAGGGAGCTGGCTGCTCTCTCCTCCTAGGTTAATATACATTGACTGGGGCTAAATGCCTGATGCTTCTGGACAGAGTCCAGCCCCTCAGCAGAGCAGCCGCACTGTGGAGATACAGCTGCTGGCATTAAAGGGCTAAGCCCTCTCCAGCTGCTTTGCTTTAACGGGGACTGCCTGCACTCGGCAGCTTAACGGAGCTGTTTTAGCCCGATTAGGAGGAAATGACAAATCTCGGCATCTTCTTGCCACACTGTCCTGGAGGCTCTGGGAAAGATAACCCAGGAGGGTGGGAAGTGGTTGGATAAATGGTGTTGGAGTGCTAGGTGATGATCTCAAAAATGGTGGTCTCGACTTGGTGTGGTTTGTGTTTTGCCTCTGAAAAAAGGGGTTCAGTTCAGTAGCCTCCCTGGCACTGAAGGAAAGGAAATGGAAAGATGTGAACAGCAAAAGATGTGCAGAGGAGTGGGTTGCTCATGAGGGCCAATGGGATCCGTCCAGTGGGATCCGTCCCATTGAGAGGAAGGAGAAGACAAGACTCTGATGTGGTCCCCGCCTTGGGCCTTCCTTTCTTTTCTTTAAACACAGGCTAAAAGAGCTAAGATTTGAAGGAGAAATAATTTTTTCATTGAACCTAAGAGGCACTTTAAAAATGACTTTTAACATTCTGTGAGTTGGAATATCTTGCCATCCGTGGCATCTTACAAATATAATGCAGTGTTTTCCTTTCTTAGTGGTTCACACAACCGCAGTACATCTTACAGTCAGTGTTGTCTGGAAGTGTTAGCTGTTGGTGGGAGATAGCCTGTTGGTCGGGCCAGGCGTGGAGGCCAAGAGTGCTGCTACTTAGCTATGGTCAGAAACTAGACTACGGAGTCCTCCAGGCTGAGGGAAGCTGCAGGGCCCAGGACAGCCAATCTGGCACAAAGAAACAGACAAGCAATGCACAGGAGAGGATAAAACTGTGTCCCAGTGCTGACCCCAGAGCCATTCCACGTGGCACCTGAGTCAGGGAAGGGGGGAAAACAAGGCATTGTGAGTCCGTGAGGCGATGACCAAATTAATAGCAGCTCTTGGTGGATTTCTAAAATCATAATATAGAACCGAGACATTTGAGGTGCTTTACCTCTTCAAATGAGAGATTAGAGGTATTAGATTCTTTGTTTGGGCAGGGAGCTAGGAGTGTTTATTGCAATCCTTTGTCTAATTTGCTCACCAAATGCAGAATACCAGAGGGAGTCTGTCTTCCCTGGAAACTGAATGGCCGTGATTTGGGAGCCAATAAATAAAGGGCAGATTGTAAAGTTAAGGATCCTGTTGCCCTGAGATGAGAAGTAGACTAAAAATATAATTTTAAGTCTTCCTATTAGGGTTGAGGGAGGTGTTGAAATAAACTATGAAGTAATGTATTCAGCCGAGGTAGGTGCATGCGGGTGCTGTGGGAGCACAGGGGAGGAAGTTGGAGCCTCAGAGAGCCTCAGAGGTGATCACTCTAAAGCTGGACTCCAGGATGAACAGTCACCTGCTGAGGGTCCAGAAGCAGAGTGTAGGTTGAGGAAGCACCTCCAGCCTGTTGCTCTGGAACCAGACACCCCGGGTTCCAACCGCGACTGCCATGCTGGACTCTCCTCTAACCACAGCATGGACCTGGCCTAGCTGGGCCTTGTGTCAGTCGTCACGGGGGTGGGTGGAGTTACTGGTCCCTGACTGCCTCCGGCCTCTCCCACTGGCGCTGGTAATCGCTCCCCCTTTATCTGGCTTAATCAAAGCACTGAAATATTGTTTTGCATTTCCCCCTCTTCTGCCCATTAACTGCAGCCCATTAATTAGTGCTGTTGGACTCCCCACTCTCATAAGCCCCCTAACCATGTCTCCCCTCTCCAACTTTTGCTAAATTTGTGACTGCTCTTCGTGTAGCTGCCCCTCTGAGAAGTGATTACAGATCTTGGTGGTGTGGACCCCCTGCCCCAGCTGCCCCAGTGGCCGCTGCTTGGCCAGATGCTTCATCCTGATTAGCCCTTAACTTCTCCCCCTCCTCTCCTGTCTCCTCCCTGACATTGCTGGGGCCTGACATCCACTTTGTGTTAACATCTCTTGATAGGGCGCGCTCACACCTGTTTCTGGGCTCTCAGTGCCGCTTCAGGTCATAGACAACACTGGGCCCAGAGGGGCTGAGGCCTTCCCCTCCCCTGACCCAGCAGTCTCCCAGCAAAACCCCAGTCAGCTTGTTCCAGATCACTTGACCTTATCATAGACCAGATAGCACAGACCTTGCGTGTGCTGCCTCTTAAACCAGCTTCCATGGCTACTCCCTTTTAGTTTACTTAGCTTTTATATGAAATCTCAGATCCTTAAAGTCCTCCTTTTCACCCCTTTATCACTACCTCCTTACCCTCATTGCCTAAATCTTCCCCAAACCAGCTCACAGCTATGAGCATCTTATTTCTTGGGTTTGATTCTTGACTTCTTTCCTCTGGGTCCCCCCTCACTCCCAGACACACACTCACACCTGCTTTGCTCAAGCAAAGCCTGGGGTGTGGGGAAGGAGTGATCCCTTTAGTAATGGCTGGCCATGGCAGGAATTGCAGGGGCGGCCATGGAGCTGCTGGCAGATGGCGTGCCACTGACCGAAATCTACATGTCAGGTGTGGTGCTCAACACACGCATGCCGTAGAGTTCTTGCAGCCCCGCGTGAAGACCCCTTGCACTCCAGTTGAGGAAAGTGAGACTCAGGACGTAGGATCCATAACTTGCTCAAGTTCATGCAGTTTGTGCAATTCAAATTCTTTCAGTCCCTAGTTTACCTTTATGTGGTTTTTTTTTTTTTCCTTTCAACCTTAGTGCACAGAATCTTTTAGGTCAAAGTGATTTTCCTTGGAAAGTGAAAGTGTCTGGGTCATTGTCTTGCTCCTCCCCTCCTCTCTGCCGGAGGAGCCCAAAAAAAAAAAAAAAGAAAAAAAGAGCCAGAGCCTGGCCTTTTTGTGGGCTCTCCCCCTTGCACAGATTAGACCTATCTTCCACACCCGGAGGTAGCGTGGGGTGGGAGCAGAGAGGGGCTTCCTGCCAGCCAATGGGGGAGCCACAGTCTCGACTGTGCTGGCATCATCTGCTCCTGCTAAGACAATCATCAACATAAAAGGCTAATTGTATTAATCACCAAGGCACCCGTCCTGGGTCCCCCTCCCTTCTTGGAGAATTATGAATTGCAATTGCAGATGGCTGAGCTGATTGAAGGCAGCGCTCAGCAGGGAGAAAGGCCAGATCAGATTACACACCATTAATTAAAAACTTCCCCTGACAAATGGGAGGGAGTGCACCCCAGTGGTCTGCCTAGTTGGGTCTCCCTCCTCCCAGTACACCAGCCCCAGACCCAGGCCCTGGGGCTGTGATGGAGCAGCCCACAGCCCCTGCTAGAGCAGCTGAGCTTTGCTTTTCCAAGGCCAGCCCTTCCCTATTCCAAACAGATGGCTGGCTGGCCTACTAACGCTCCTGAGAAGGAGAAGCTAACCTTTGGTTACTCCTGTCTCACTTTGGACGCTCTTCAGACTCTAACCTAATTCCTCACTTTGCAAGAAGCCTGTCTCCTCTTGCTCTATCTGTTCTGACAGAGCACAGCTTTAAAGCACTATTTGTGCAAATAGCCCCCAGCTTTCTCTTCGGGCTATCACCCTGACCTTTTTGGCCTGGGAGTTTCTGGGACAGAGGGTACATAGTCTGCTCCTGAGGTTCAAGTGTCACTGTGCCCCTCTGCCGGCTACCCCACCCGCCAGCGTAGGCTTCTCAGCTCTGTCAGCTTGGGGTCATTTGGAGCTGTAACTCCAGAATTCTCCTTTTGATCAATGACTACCTCCCCTCCCACCCCAGCAGCCCAGCCTCATTCATTCATCAAACTTTATTGAGCACACAATGTGTGCTTGGCTCTGGGGAAGAGGAGAAATTGTGTAGGAGCTTAAGAGCCTACTGCAGGAGCTCCACCCCTTGCCCTCTTCAACCTTCTAGTTCCTGCTTCCTTCCTTCCCCACTGCAGCTGTAGGGACCCCCTGGGGCTCTACTTTGGAAAATTCTAAGCTGGGAGCTGGGGAGACCTTAGGGGGCTGTGGTGCTGAGCTGGGTGACCTTTAGCAAGTCAGTCACATCACACACACACACACACACACACACACACACACACACACACACACCTGACCCGCGCGCACACACACGACCCGGCTCATAAAAGGGCACCAGAAGCCCTGGGGTCTGAGAGATTGCAGATGGATGAGTGGGGCCCAGCTTGGGGAGGCGTGGCTGGTGCTCTGCTCTGACACCACAGAGTGCTGCCGAGGCGGCCGTGGTGGCCACGGGGCACGCCGGCTTCCCCCTGCTCACAGGCACCCTCCAGCCCCAGCACCAGCCCTGGAGGACTTCGGCAGCCCCTCCCCCAGCCCTCTGGAGACATCTTAGAAAAGGACCTGTCGTTTTTTATGGATAGTTTGGTTGCTGTATCTCTGGGTACCATGGTGATGGGAGCCATAGAGATGAGGAGTACTGACTTTTTTTGGGTTGTCTCTTCATTCCAGGGTCCCTCTCACCCCCACCCCCAGGTCCCAGGCTCCCTTTACAAACCCGCATCCACAAAGCTCCTTGTCTGTACACCTAGGAGAGCGGCAGGGCCCTGGTAAGTGGAGCAGAGGGAATGAGAAGCATCTACTCTCCTTCCCCTCCCTCTCAATCATCTCCATCCATTCCTTGTCCCCTCCTCCCTCCCATTACCAACAGCAATTTTGTTCAAACCCAATAATTACAGTAACAGCAACAATAATCATTTATTGGGCTTGTTTTTCTGGCATTTTAACTTCCAAAAACATTTTCCAATCTCTTGTTTGTTTTCGCAGCAGTCCCTGCTATGGAAGGATTGCGCCCATTTTACAGCTGGGAAATCCAGATAGGACCCCAAGTTAAGGGCCGAGTAGATACACCGGCTTGTGGATATTAACAAGCCCAGTGAGACTCCAGTGGCCCTTCAGAGCGACTGGACCACAAATCTCGGTTTTTCTGGGTGATTCCTGAGTTCCTCCCATCCTTGGGACTTATTCAACAACTTTTTTGGGATCCCAGCAGAGCTGAGAATGAGGCTGGAAAGGGCTTCTGCCCAGGTCACGGCCGAGCGCTGCACGGGGACTCTGCCCTCAGGATTGTTCCTGTGAACAGGGCCGTGGTGGAAGATGGGCGGACACTGGGGCAGACCCTGAGCTGGAAAAGGTGTCTGATGACACCTCCCTTGCCTGTATCCCCCGCCCCACACACTGCCAGCCCAAGAAAAGCTGCTTCTGTGGGTCTGCTCTTCCCAAGGGTGGAGGCCTCTCCTGAGACATCGGAGTAAGGAATGATGATCCTTTAGGGAGGCAATCTCTGTCCTCAGGAAACCCATCTGAGGGGGGAGCCAGACTCCCAAACCACACTCACAGAGACCCCTCAGCAGAGCTCGGAGACTGTTGCAGGGTCTGAGTCTTCCGGGAAGTCACCTCCCCAAGAGGTGAAAAGTTGGGTTCCCTGAGGTCTCTGGAGTCCTCAGTAGCTAAGCAGACAGCTGTCTGGGCTTCAGTTTCCCCTTCTCCAAGACATGGGATCTGGAGGCCCAGGAAGCCCACTGGGGTCCAGGTGGAGGGGGGAAGGGAGGGTAACCAGGACCCCGCTGCCTCCTTCTGCTCTGTCCCATAAAGAGATAAGGGAGGAGGGAACTGAACACATTTGCTTCCCAGATTCCTTCTATCTAGAAGTGCAAGGCAGACATCAGGATTGGGGTCCCCTGCCCAACCTGGGGCGAGCCCCCCTCCCCCTCATGTCCCTCCCCTCCTAGGAAGAGCTGAAGTCAGGCCACAGGACTCCCCTCAGAGCTGAGGGTGGCTCAACTCTGAGGGTGGCCCTGTTCTACGCCGTCTGACACACACTCTCCATTTCCGTGTCTCCTGAGATGGACTGGGATTCTTTCTTCTGGGGCTCCACCCCCTCCACTTTCTCTACGTCGGCGGTGCCCGTGAAGATGGCCAGTCGCTGGGCCAGGGTCTTGGTGTCAGGGAACAGGATAAAGTTGTAAATCAGCGAACCCAGGATGGCCCCTGCCAGAGGTCCTACCCAGAAGATCTGAGGAGACAGAAGTGGGCACCCCGAGGGTGAGCTGTCAGGATCATAGGGTGGTTTTGGGCCCCCACCTGCTGCCTGTCCCCGAACCCGGAGCT
>PVIJ01014723.1:0-39369 GCA_004024925.1 Scalopus aquaticus
GGGGGGAGGGAGGCGGAGGGAGGGAAGGAAAAGGGCACAAAATGGAACAGAAAAGAACACAAGGGACCATGGAGATGGATCACGGGTGAATTGGTGGTGGGCTACCCAAGGGGAATACAAAATGTAAAAGACATAAATAACAATAAAAATATATATTAAAAAATAAATAAATAAACAGAATTAACAGGCAGCTATTAACCAGAGACACTCTGCAGAGGAGGGGGAGAGAGAGGGGACAATACAGGGTAGGTATGAACACAAGGGACTATGGTGATGGTTCATGGGTGAATTTACAGGGTCTACTCCTGAAAGGAAAATGCATGCATTGTACAAAAAGGAAGAATAATGTAAAATATATATACAATTTTTAAAAAAGGGTTTTCTGAAAATCTCCTAGTGTACAGGGTACATCTTAGCTGGACTCAGTATAGCTGGGTTTGTACACAACACTGTGAACACTTTGCAGTTGTCTCTCTCATCAGAAGTCACTCTATGAGATCACAGAGTATTTGCGTCCTCTGGGGATAAAGAGTGTCTGGCATATAGATGATGTGGAGTGATTAAGGAACATTGATAAGGCAAAAAAATGGGAAGAAATGCAGTAATTAGTTTAAAATATCTTGATATGAGGCAAGTAGCAAAATGTTTTTCTAAAGATTCTCTTTCTGTCAGTCTCATCTTGTTCATTTACTTAGGTATGTATTTAAGCTTGTCTATTAATATTTTGCAGATTATTAAACTCTTTGAAATTCTGAAGGGTCACTATCTATCCTAGAAACTCATGCATGACAATTTGCATCTAACTTTATGAGTTCAAAGACCCTTTGAAATTGAAGCAAGCAACCACGGACCTAATATTTTAAACCACAAGTTAAAAAATTAATTGCTAGTATACAAATTTAAATTTGGGACAGACTTAGTCTCTGATATTATCTTACCAAAATTTAATAATCAAGCACTATTATAATTAACATGTTAATTGTAACTACATAGATAAGATTCCACTTAATAATAAGTGCTGTTATGGAGAAAAGAAACATTAGTATATCCATTTCCTATTTATTTTCAGATGCAAAAATTTTTTTTTAAGATTTATTTATTTATGCATACAAGAGCTGGGGTGCAGGCCAGAGGTGTGGGGGGGTGAAAGGATTCACCAGAGACAGAGTGGAGAGCAGAACAGGCAGATCTACTGAAATACACTGCTGAGGGGAGCAATGGGCGAGGCAGGAGAGGTCTGCTGCACCATGATGGAAGTTCTATGGCCAGGGATCGAACTTGGGCTGCAGAGGCTGCTGATAGCTTCATAGTGCTGAGACTTAACCCCTTGAACCATCAGGGAGGCTCAATTGAAGTCCTTTTTAAGCATCATCTTAGTGTTTTCCAAAATACTTCAATACTAGAAAGGAGAAAAGAATGATGAACATATTAGATGAACTTTGGGTGTACCCAAAGATAATGACTAAGAAAATAATAAGAAACAGGACCTCCTGGTGGCACAAGGGGTTAAGTCTCAGTACTATGAAGCTATCAGCAGCCTCTGCAGCATGAGTTCGATCCCCAGCCAGGAAGCTGACCCACATGGCGCAGCAGACCTCTCCTGTCTCCCCGCTGCTCCCCTCAGCAGTGTATTTCAGTCAATCTGCCTGTTCTGCTCCCCGCTCTGTCTCTGGTGAATCCTCTCAACCCCCCACATCTCTGCCCTAAACCCCAGCTCTTGTATACATAAATAAATTTAAAAAAAAAGAAGAAGAAATAAGAAAACATGAGACTAGAAAAATCTGTTTTTCTTAGAAAATCTCTTCATATATAAGCACGCCAGAATCAAATTCTGGAAAACATTACAAGCAGTGCCGCTTGTTCTCAAACACAAGGTGCTTCAATGTTTTCACATCATGTCTATCCCTGATGGGTGATAAGAAAAATTAAACCCAGCAATATCAATGGTAAGAATCGACAACTAAGGGGATGAGATTAGTGGCCACAAAAGGCAGAGAAAATGAAAATGAGGGAGAAGCCAAGTGGAGAACGAACGTAATTAGCTATGGATTGGGACAATGGTGCCATGAAAAGCCGCTGTAGGGCCTCGTGGCTGGGCTGTGCGGGCCCATGACAGAGACAGAGATGCTGAAAGGTGTCAGCCCGGGCCTATGGCCAGAGACAAAGAACAAACACGAGACTTGATTTACAGCATCCCTCATGGAGGAAATGGAATAGCAGGGGCTCAGGCTTATTAAAAAAAAAAAAAAAAAATCAGGCCTTCCTGGTGGCACAGCGGTTAAGCACTGCGCTGTGGAGCTGTCGGTGCTGGCAACGTGAGTTTGACACCCTGCTGGGGAGATTCCCATATGGCGCAGCAGACCTCTCCTGCCTCGCCCGCTGTTCCCCTCAGCAGTGTATTTCCTCGATCTGTCTGTGCTGCTCCCCACTCTGTCTCTGGTGAACCCTCTCACTGCCCCACGCCTCTGGCCTATATCCCAGCCTGCATGCATAAATAAATAAATTTAAAAAAAAATCAGCTGAGACAGAGACAAAAATCCATGACCCTGACACCAATAATTGTGCCACAGAACCCTACACTGGACAACCTCTACAGCCAGCACTGTCTTTTGTTCCATAGTCAATAGAGCCACAGAGAAAGTGTCTCATTTCAATGTCAAACCAGTGGTCTGCTGTGTTCAGAACTTGGGCCCTACATGCTTGGGTTTCGTTGAACACGGTTGCTTGCTGTGATTTAACATCAAGTTACTTCATCCACAAACAATCTTTTTGCTAAATTGGCAACAGATTGGTTAAAAATCAGCAGGGGTTTCATGCCACGTGGCCCTGGACGCCTGGGCATCTCCCCTGCAGTGTTAAAATTCTAAGGACCACAGTGTCTGCAGGTGTTGAATGAAATGGGCGTGTTGATGAAGCCGCCAGCCCCAGCCTCTGAGCCTGCAGATCAAAGAATGTTCTAGATGTGCTTCCTGGCAATTCCAGTTGAAAAATGGGTCTTTCATCATTTGCTCAAATAGAAATCAAATTCTGACCAAAGAACTATATGGGTTGCTTTAGGTAGAGTTATCTTGCTCTCCTCTGTCTATTTTGTCACCTCCATGCATTTATGTAGAGTTATAATTTAGAATTAACAGAGCACGAGCTGATTTTTCATGTGAGCATTTCCATCACGGAGAAAGGAAGTTAAGAGCTTCCTCCCCCATCCCCTTATCACATCACAGTTCTCAGAGTTTACTGTGGGATGTTTTAAATGTTGGCAAAAGAAAATAGGCAAAATTTTTTAGCATAAAGTCAAAAAACATAGTTCATTAAGTTTCCCCTATGAGCAAGAGGACAAGGTCTCACCCCCCTCACCTTGACCTTGACCTTGACCTGTGGTTGGGGCTAGCCTAGCCTCCTTCTGAGGGTCTTATCCACCTGGCAGAGGGAGTTCCATCCTGGGGTGGGTGGCATGGAGAGGGGAGGGGACATCTTAGATGCCAGGTGCCAAAGCCACGACCCCGCCCGAACCAGGTAAATGGGACAATAAGAAACTGTGAGCACCGATTGCTCAGGCCAAGATCTCAGTGAGAAGCATAGTTCCCTGGAATAGAAATTATCCCAGAAACGAAGCTCCGTCTAAAGCAGATTCAGGGGCCTCCCTGGTGGTGCAGGGGTTAAGTCTCAGCACTATGAAGCTATTGCAGCCACTGCAGCACGAGTTCGATCCCCGGCCAGGGAGCTTCCCACATGGTGCAGCAGACCTCTCCTGCCTCCCCGCTGCTCCCCTCAGCAGTGGGTTTCAGTGGATCCACCTGTTCTGCTCCCCGCTCTGTCTCTGATGAATCCTCTCATCCCCCGCACTCTGGCCTCCAACCCAGCTTGTATGCATAAATAAATAAATCTTAAAAAATAATAAGTGGATTCAGACTTGAGATTCCGAAAAGCATCAGGCTCCAACTCTCCATATTTTCCTCACCTCTGCTTCAGACTACGACGTTTTTACGCCTTATTCTCACAACCTGTCCTCAAAGCCCCCAGCCCTGAAGGAGTGTTTCTGGAGGAAATCGGCGTGTTACGAGAGCCAAAAGATTTGTCCTCGGCTGAACAGGGCCATAGATTCAGTAAGATCCAGTTCCCCAAAGAGAAACCCAAATGCATTTAATAACTTCTAGCAATTTTTAAAGTATGTCCGGGTCACAGACATTGCAGAGATACACTTAATACACCCAATGAAGAGATTTCCTGTGAGGCCACAATCAGTGTGACACGACTTCCTCAGTCCTGCCACATTTATAAACCTTGCTTGTTTTCACCACTAACTTGGTGGCTTCAGTTGTTCCCATCATCAGGTAAGCGTGAAATGTTCTTTGCCCCGTGTTCAGTTGAAGCAAATACACCCCCTGCACCCCGTTGGGGTCAGAATATAGATTACAGCCTAGGATGTGGCTGGTGTGTTAAAACACTTAAAATATGAAATATTTGAGTCATTTTTCAAAATAATTTTCCACTTTCATGTGGCCTAGACCCACTCATTCTTCTCTCATTATAGTCATTTTTTTAAGATTTATTCATTTATGCAGACAAGAACTGGGGTGTAGGCAGTGAGAGGACTCACCAGAGACAGAGTGGGGAGCAGAACAGACAGATCCACTGAAGTACACTGCTGAGGGGAGCAGCAGGGAGACAGGAGAGGTCTGCTGTGCCATGTTGGAAGCTCCCCGGCCGGGTATCGAACTCATGCTGCAGTGGCTGCTGATCGCTTCATAGTGCTAAGACTTAACCCCTTGCACAACCAGGAAGGCCCTCATTGTAGTCTTTTTTAAAGAATTATTGTTTTTAAGTAATGTATTTTCATATTAATCATGGTACATATTTTCTGGTGACAAATTACTTCACATTTTGGTAGCATGGAAATGCCTTTATTTCACACTGCTGTCCGTTATCTTTCTAAGCCACACATTTGATTCCTCCAGTTTTCAGTTCTGAAATCACCAGTAAGTCCTCCGAGGCCCTAAATATGGCCAAAGACATCGTAAAGGGTGTGACTGCATCTTGTTTTCAGTGGTTCTCGGGCACCGTCCAACGCTCCAAAGCCACATCGGCACTGAAACCCATCCCCAAGCATCCCCTGGGCTTCTCTCTGCCTCTGCCTGAGGAAGTAGCCCACACCCGACCTGGCCACCCTCCCTGGAAGGCCAGCCCGATGTACACACAGCCTAATTCTCTTTTGTCATGGACCAGACCTTCCCCATTTCTTCGATTACAAAATGCCACAGTGTGTTATGATTTGTTAGATGCAGCTCTGTTCCTCCGGCCACTTGCACTGGCCCTGGGCAGCAGCCACCCCATACTTGCAGCCCAAAGAGCATCCGGAATCTGTCCTGCACATCTGGCCCCACTGCTCCCCTAGGAAGCGACCACGAACTTTGAGGACCTGAGCGCAGCATCAGTCTCGCATTCTGAATGGAACACACCCAACACAGCAACGACACCCCCTTGACTTGGGAAGGCTCCACCTGGCCCATGTTCCTCCAAAAGTGACTGTTGGCTTAGGGGGAGCCTGAGACAGACACTGGGTATAGAAAAGCAGATCTTCTCTGCATACCCCTGGCAGCGAAAACTACTCACAAGCAAAAGTCCTCTGAGAAGCCTCACTGTGGTGACGAGTAAGGACAGAGGCAGAGAACATGCAGATTTGTGTCATCTACTCATCTACAGACCCAACATGGCGCCAGTTCCTTCCTGCTCCTGACGCCGAGGTGCTGTACAGCTAACTTCCTGATGCGCCAAGGTGCTTGAAAGGACTTACTTTGGGGTCTCCCTGGTGGCTTAGGGGTTAAGTCTCAGTACCATCACCGCTGTGGCCTAAATTCGATCACTGGCCAGGGAGCTGACCCACAGGGCACAGCAGACCTCTCCTGTCTCCCCGCTGCTCCCCTCAGCAGTGTACTTCAGTAGATCTGCCTGTTCTGCTCCCCACTCTGTCTCTGGTGAATCCTCTCACCTCCCGTGCCTCTCTGGCTTATATCCCAGTTTTTCTATGTAAAAGTAAAAATTTAAAAAAGAAGACTAGTGTTGCAATTTCAGTTAACAACATGTTATGCATAAAGTATATATATAACAGAAGGAGATTATATATAATCGAACTCATGCTGCATTGGCCCCTTACAGCTAAACTTATTTAAATGGTCAGATTCCTGGATCAAGTATCAATTAGTACTAGAAGGAGCCAAAGACAGTCTTGATTTCAGATCTGAAGCACTAGGTTTGTAAGGGTCTAGATGAAGGGTGTTTGTTTCGTATTGCTTCTATGGGAAGGAGAGTGAAGAGAGAATCTTTAGAATTAATTGCCCTGATGAATGATTTTCCTAGTTAATGTAAAAACAATCAAGCTACTTATCTGCCCCTTGACTTTTGAATAGATTTTTTAAATTAACTGCATTTAAGGAGTATAGCCATCACTTTCACTGTACACTTGTTTAAATAGTACCTTCAAAGAGAAGTGGTATTTTCAGAGTAATCAATGTAATCTGGGCTTAAAGTCTTCGTGTTGGGTTAGTATATGCTTATCTGATAAGGAAGGGCGTATAATAACCCATTCTTTGAATGTTTCCAGATGATAACATTTTTAATATGGAGTCAAATCATTTTGTTTGCTATCTACTTATACAGGTTATTCAAAGCAGCAGGATTAGAGAAAGCAAAACACTAGTTTCTCATTTGGAATAAATCACAGAAGCACCTCAATTAGCCACCTGCATTCCTTCTGTATTTTTTTCCCAGCATCTGATCAAGAAAATATTATTTACTGTTATGATTAATAAAAACAGTTTGCCAATTATTTACTGTTTAATGAGAAAATAATGGGCCCCATTAATGCAGGGAGACAGTATATGTGAGAGGGTCTCTGGGAGCTGTCATTCATTCAGAGCTTGGCTCTGCCGCCAGAAAAACAACCAGGAGATGGAAATGAATTTCATCTACAAACCAGCTTTCTTCAAGAACTTGCTTGGATCGTACAACTAACCTTTTTTTTTTTAAAAGATTTATTTATTTATGCAGACAAGAACTGGGGTGCAGGCCAGAGATGTGGGTCTTGAAATGATCCACCAGAGACAGAGTGGGGAGCAGAACAGGAGAGTCTACTGAGGTACACTGCTGAGGGAAGCAGCAGGGAGACAGGAGGGGTCTGCTCCACCCTGTGGAAGCTCCCTGGCCGGGGATCGAACTCGTTCTGCAGTGGCCGTGGATAGCTTCACAGTGCTAACACTTAACCTTTTGCACCACCAGGGAGGCCCCCTACAGCTAACTTTATTTAAACGGTCAGATTCCTGGATCAGGTATGATTAGTACTAGAAGGAACCTAAGACAGTCTTGACTCCAGATATGAAGCACTAGGTTTGTAAGGGTCTAGATGCAGGGTGTTTGTTTCCGATTGCTTCTATTCGATAAATTGTCCTCTCATCTCCCTCTGTTCTCCATCTCCTCTATTTTCTCTGTGTCCTTGTTTGTTCGCTGACCAAATGTTTGTTCACTGACCAAATCTCCATTATGTTCTTTATAATCGAAGATGTGAAAATTCCAGCCCAGCGCCATGGTGATGATAAGTCTCTTTCTCATAAACTATCAACGGTGCTTCCGTCTTGGGGGAGGTTTCGCCTTCCAGGCTACCCCGGCTTGATTACTCTGAATTTGTATACATGACATTCCATCTACAAAGTCCACAGCAGAATCTTTGTGATGATGCTTCCTTCCTCCCAGCTCTCCTCCACAAAGAGCCCATGTGGCTTTTGATGCTATTTCAATGCTGTATATGATCTAATGCCCAAGTTATTATCTCCCCGCGTCCAGTGAGCATGGTTAAAAGTGGACTCTTCCCCAGATCCATCCACCCAGAAGACCTCTCCTTGCCACCCCTTTCCTTGGGTTGTATCACATGCCATGTGCTTCATTCAGGAAATCCTGCCAGCACTGCCTTTAGATTAGACCCCAAATTTAAACACTTTGTACCACTTACACAGCTACCAGGTTAATCTGATTCACCATCAGTCCTGCAGATGACTGCATTTATCAGCCAACTGCTGCCCCTTTAGTACCCTCCTACAGCCTGCTGCCAGAGGGCAGAGAAGCAATGCCTCAGAGCAAAAGTCAATTTTGTCTTTCAGTTCCAAACCCTGCAATGCCAACATCTTCCAGTATCCTGTGATGCCAATGCAATCTGAAAATAACACACACACAACCCACAAAAACACTGCTTACCTCATCAGCGAGCTCCAGTTATACTGGTTTTCCTGATCTTCTGTGAACATACCAATTTACTGTGTATATTGTGGGTTTTCTATCAGCTATTAATAGATGAAAGAGAAACTCTACAGGCAAATCAACTAATAGAGAAAAAGCAGTTGATAAGATAGCATTTGCAGTATGTAGAAGACAAAAATCTACCTGTGTGAACTATTTAAAACTTAAGAGTAAATGGAAGGAAGTTAATATTGACTTAATCAGTATTCACATTTGCAGTTGTTAACAGGTATTCACATAACAAGCAATGATAATTATAGGGTGGGTTTTTAATGCAAAAACAGACCAAAATACACTGCTGAGGGGAGGAGAGCAGTGGGAGCAGAGGGGAGACAGAGAGGTCTGCTGCACCATGTGGGTCAGCTCCCAGGCCAGGGAGCGAACTCATGCTGCAGTGGCTAATGATAGCTTCATAATGATGCAACTAAACCCCTTGCGCCACCAGGGAGGCCCTAGGTGAGATTTTTAGGCCATGGTTCATGGTGGGGAACTGAAACAGCAGGCAGTGCAACTGTGAATGAAATTTCCACGCCAGAGATGAGATTTGGGCTAATACTATGGCATCCAGCCAGTAGTAGTATTACAGTATAAACCTTCTCTAACCAAACCCTCTATTTAGAGAAGATAAAATTGGCTCAGAAAGTTTGAATGTTTAAGAAGACACACCTAAATAGTGACTCAAGGAACCTGGTGTCAGTTAAAATAACACTGGTCAACATTGAGATCGTTACTGACTTAAAAAGGCCCTAATCTGTAGTATCTTGGTCTGCTGAACATGAATAGAACCCAGAAATTTTTTTATTAGCTCTCGTTTTGAAGGTATTTCATAGAATTCATTTTCTATGTTTCACCTTGTAAATTGATCCAGTAGGACTGCAACAACATCCTAAATCAGCCTAGAATGATGTCATATTGCATCGCATTGCATAATACCATCATGCACACATCATCCAGAGTTGACTGCATCATTTTCTGATGCAATGCAATACTACTGCCAGGCGGCTGCTGAAGTAAGCTGACGTCAGCAGTGCACTAGATAAAGCCCTGTTGGAAAGGTTGAACATTTAAAATATTTCAGATTTTGTGCAAGACCATTTAAGCTACTGTTCCATAGAACTGTTATTATTTTATACATTTAGGCGTAATACAGAACAGTAATGCCTCGAAAGTGCATTAATAGCGTGGACAATTTCTGCTCTATTTTTGGGGAAGTGACATTTGCCAGCCAGAAGAAAAGTATCACTTATCAAGTGAAGAAGGCTTATCATCTTTACTTCAGATGCAAGGTTGGTGACCAGGACAAGCCTTGGACCCCGCATATATGCTGTGCTACATGTACAACACAGCTTTCACAGTGGTGAAATGACGAAAGACCCTCAATGCTGTTTGCAGTCCCCATGGTGTGGAGAGAGCCAAGCAACCAAATAAAAGACTGTTATCTCTGCTTGGTTCCTCCTTTTTCCAGCGGAATAACGAAGCAAATGATGTCAAGAATAGTCTACCCAAACATTCCAACTGCATTGAGACCAGTTCCACATGGTGAGGGACTTCTTATTCCAGAACCTCCAGCAGAATATTCTCTTGATTCATCTGATGAGGACAAGGGTGAGCCGACCTGTTCTTCTCCTGTTCCATCAGCATGCAGTGTTCCAGAAGAATATCCAGCACCCAGCTCTGGTTGAGGCTCACAAAATCCTTCTACCACCACTTCACATCAAACTAGGTTTGATGAAGAATTTCGTGTAAGCCATGCACCAGACCTTGCCAGCTTTCCGATACCTGCATGAAAAATTTCCTCGACTCTGCGAAGCAAAGATTAAAGAGGAAGTTTTGTGAGTCCCCAGATTCAAGAGCTCTTCAAAGATGACCAGTTTAACAACTTGCTGCAAGGTGATGCGAAACAAGCATGGAATGCTTTTTGCCTAGTGTCTACAAACTTTCTTGGGAATGTTAGGGCAGAAAACTACAAGGAACTAGTAGAAGACATGCTGATGCAGTATCAGAAACTTGGCTGCAAAATGTCTCTAAAGATTCACTTCCTTCATTCCCATCAGGATTTCTTCCCTGAAAACTTGGTATGGTTAGTGATGAACATGGCGAACATTTTCATCAAGATATCGCATCCATGGAACAAAGATACCAGGGAAAATGGTCCACTACGATTCTGGCTGACTACTGCTGGACACTCCCCAGAGATGCTCCTGAACAGCTGTACAAGAGACAAGCGAAGAAATCTAAGAAGTAGTCTGTGACTTGATTTTTTACAGGTATTAACTGTAGGCCTATTACTGTTGGCACGCATTTCGTGATATAAACATCCATTCATTGCAGATTACAAAAAAAAAAAAAGCCACTAGAGCCAAAATAAGAATTTGACTGTCATATTTGTGTTGAGCATATACAAATTGATAGGAAATGACTAATTCTATTTCAGTAACATGACTTTTGTAAAAATTTGTTGACCAGTGTTATACATGCTGCAAATACTAAAATAAGGATGTAAAATATCTATAATTTATAGACAAAAATTTCCTGCTCAGAGAGACTTCTCTTCCAAGACAAGGAAGGAGAGACTACAGCCTTCCTCTGAGAAAACTGAGCTGTAAATATGGATTTTCATTTGGGGAATTTATGTCCCAATTAAAAGCTGACTCTTCCCATTTATTAAACTTGGGTACTTGTAGACCATCGTGATTTTTCAGATAACTACATTCTATATGTCCATAGGACGACACAGACTATTCAGTTTTCTGAGTCGTAGCAATTTGTGGGGTCATTATTTTCACTGACAAAGAATTCTACTGCTCAATTTAAGGCTTTTCACATCATTTGCTGCATTTATTTCACCTGAATATAGGTAGGGACTTCCACATTAAATAGAAATCTTCAGCTTGAAAAGGAGATCTTCCATATAAAATATCTACAATGTGTTAACAGATGGGTATTGATACATACAGACATTAAAATCATTCACTTGTAAGTGAAGGAAAATAAACAGTAAGACAGAGCCTTTTCTTTTCTGTTGAATTCGCAAAGGATTTTTTAATATTACTTTGCAGTTACTTCTTTTTCCTGAAGACAATCTTTTAGCATTCACAACCTATTATAGGTACTACATAATCCATAATCCTTCATTTATCCTTGAAGGTCATCATTGAATTAAACACTATATACAAACACTGGAGCCAAAATGGGAGGAATTTAGATCTTGGTTTTGCCATTTTTATGATGATATGAACATGTAAGGCAACCCACAAAGCAATGCAAATTACACAAAGACAGCTAATGAGAAATAGCTATTTTATATAGGGAATATGGGAAATTATTAATAGATGACATTGCGTCTAGCTAAACCTTGAAGGACGCTGAGAACATGGCAGTGAACTAGATTATCTTAAAGGAAACACCTAGAGGCTTTTTGGTGTTAGAACACTATTAAACTGATGATTCTGGGTCTCCCTGGTGGCACAATGGGTTTAGCGCAGCACTGTGGAGCTGTTGGCAGCTGTGGCGCGAGTTCGATGCCAGGCCAGCGAGATTCCTACATGGCACAGCAGACCTCTCCTGTCTCACCCGCTGCTCCCCTCAGCAGTGGATTTCTGTTGATCTGCCTGTGCTGCTCCCCACTCTGTCTCTGGTGAACACTCTCACCACCCCACACCTCTGGCCTACACCCCAGCTGGTATGCAAAAATAAATAAATATTTTAAAAATAAAAATAAACTGATGATTCTGATTTTCCAAATAATAGAAAATGCTTTTGTAATGAGTGAGTGTTAACCTATATTTACTCTACCTGAGATACCCCCACCCTCAGATACACACACACCCCTCCTTGGAGTTGTTTATGGACTTTGACATATACCATGACATCCGTTTTCCTCAGAAAAGAAGATTTTAAAACTCTGAGTGAGAAATCATTTTTTCCTTTTTGATAACATTATATGATCACTTGTTAAATATATGGGTAGGGATATATCAAGTAGTTAATCATTGCTGATTTACACAACAATGAATAACTGGAATTCACATTTTGTATGTTTCTAAGCTGATACTCATGCCTACATTTATGTCTAATGTATCCTTTCAATCAATGAAGAATGGTCCTTTAAGACATTTGTAAATAAAACAAAATTTTGGAAAAGGTCCTGAATCTGTTTCCATTAGCTTAATATATCCTGTGTGAAAAATACAAGAACAGCAAGACGATGGATAATCGTGATAATCATAGTAATCAGTTCATGATCTATTTTTGTTTAAACATAAAGCAGACTGAAGCAAAGCTCAAAAACGACTGAGGTTAGGGAATTTCCACTTTTTCCTAGAGTGCAAGAATATCCAAGAATTATTTTTATGTCTCTATGTGTCCTTGCTGCAGTCTAATGCAGAAGCAACAATTACTCCCAAAGATTGCATTAAATTTAACTTAATTGTCCAGAATTTAATTATTGGATGTAGCTAGTTTTGCCCTTCAGAGAATGCTGCCCAAGAAAAGTGATATAAAATGTGTTCAGCATATTAACAGTATGCATTCAAACTTACCTGGGCTGTTCCCCTCTAGACAGACTTCAGTAAAGAATTGTTTAAAATATATCATGATTCCTCTCCTTAATACTAAAACCGTCAATTCATTTTAGCTAGAAGAAAGCTAGTCATTTCAAAAATACCCAAGTCACATCAACTGATTATTCATTTCCTTTATTTTTAAATTAAAGGTTAGATGAAATACATCTTTAACATCTATGCATTCAGATAGTTACATTTTATATACTTACTGCATTTTGAATCATTTTTTCTTGGTGAGAGCAAGACTTATTAAATTTTGAGGTTTAAGTACTACGAAATGGCAAATCTTGCAAGTCACACCAGGGGTCTTTACAAGTTAAGTTCCAGATTTTTCTAGAAATATAATTTACTGAGAAAATTTTAATCGCAAATATTTTATTAATTCATCACTTTACAGTTGCAGGTTGAATAAGATACTTTGTTCGACTATATCCTATCACTTTTGAGAGATGAGCACATTGGTTTTTATCATGAGGACAGACCAGACCAAGGTCCATCATCAAATTTACCTGCAGACGGCTACCACTGACCTCATTGCTGACGTACGACATGACATACAAGATGACGTTTGACCACGCTGGGTGCCAGCCCTTCATGGAAATACTAATTTGCACAGTCTCAATAGGGACAGGCTGGTCTTGCTCTCCTAAGCCTTCCCCATTTGTTTCTCTCTCACGCCACCACCGTCTTTTAATCTTGTACATCTGTATCTCTGGCCGAGCCCTTGGTGAGGATATTTACGTGAAGATGCTATCTAGAGAGTTATTAAAAACAAAAACAAAAACTGGAAGGGCTCCTCACATAGCCTAACTTCTTAAGAGTAATATGAAAAGAGACATAAAATGCCTTTAGCAGCTCTCCTCTGAAACGATACATCAGCTTTTAAGAGAAAATGTTCCTGTTGATCTTTTTAACTTAGGTAACGATGCCTAAGATGAAACATGGATTGAAAGTGCGAGTGCAAAGTGACTTCAGAACTTTCCAAAAATCATACTTCACCAAATTCACCTCATTGTCATCTCTTTCATTTATGTTTAGAAATCTTAACTGCTATTATGGGAAAATAGAGTACCTGAAAGGACAATTTAGCGGGTTGGTTTTTTTTGTTTTGTTTTGTTTTCAGGTTATTCTCATCAACTGATTGAGCAATCCATTTGTGACGTGAGAGCAAACTGCAGAATTCAGATGACAAAGAAGGGGACGTCCTCATGACACTCGAATCCAAGGCAAAGCGCTCCCCACCCCCTCACCCCCACCCCCGCCCGTGTGTATCAGCCTGCTCGCGCTGCCTCTGCCACCCTCATTCTTCACTGCTCTCATGGAAATTGCATGCGGTGGCGAGTTATCAATGTCTACCAGCGCAGTCAAGAATGAGCTCTTAGCTGGCTTAGCACATTCTGTGATGTGAGTAAGCAAACCTAACGTAGATTAGGGAGACCTGGGCGGTTAAGTGCATAGATATTATTCTCATATTTTCCAGCACAATTTTCCAAATGAAGTGGAATATCAAAGAGCCATGTTTTTGCTGAACAGAATAAGGAATGACCCTTTTGCCTGAAGATGGGGACACAAAGTAGTTCTACTTACACAGCATTAGAGATGCAATGAGCTGCACGTTTGAGTTGCCTTTTATCAATTTATTTGACTGGGGATACAGCAATACATAAATGTTAGCAGTCACTCAGCACAGAGCTAAGCAGGTGCGGCATGCTTTGCCAGAGGAGAGCTGACATTTTTATGAGCTCTCTCATCTGGAGTGGCAAAGGAGCATAGGAGGAGTAAGGGAGAAACACCTGTCACCCTCTCGTTTTATTTTCAATTGTAGTATCTTGAAGGGGAAAAAATTACATTAAAATGAAATATCTACCATCATGGTGATTCAGGTATTATATCCATGTCAACTGAATCAATTATGTTGACACTGAAAGAATTTTAAATGCATAATAATATTGCTCTATTGCTCTTCATAATACCGTCAGATAAAAGTGTGTTAAAGATGTTCAAATGCTTTCTATATTATGTATGATAAACTACACCCTAAGAATAGGTGGATTTTTTCCTTGGAACTGATGGGGGTATTAGAAGCGAGTCTCATTCTCTTTCTCTGTACACTGTTCAACAAATGCTATACTTGATGAAGAGAATAATGCAAAAATTCAGGGAAAAAAATAGGAATGCAGAGGGGACCATGTGGTGGCTGGGTGGATAATCATGTTGTTTCAAAGGAGCACCTAAAGGAGGAGCTCAAAAACGAACTCCAAGAAAACAAGCAGTGAAGAGAGTTCCTTCAAGAGCCAGCCAGAGTTGGCGGCAAAATGAACAGACTGAGAAATTGCCAGAGATTTCAGAAGTTTCCTGGGAGGGCTTATACTGGGGATTGAAAGGAATGATACCATTATATAGTCAGACGGGAAAAACACCATACTAAAGAAAATAGATTTGGGAAGCACACATAGAAAGTATAAATTGATTCTAGACACAAGAGAGGCAAGCCAAGTTTTCTGATAAAATCAGGAAGAACTGCCGATAATGCCTATAAAGACATAAGAAACAAAAGACTGAGATGATTGGAGAGTCAGAATATGACCTTTCCCTGCAGCCACCCTTATTTGCCATCTCATCCTCTACAACCAAAGGACAAAAGCATGATTATTAAGAATTGATTGAGCATATAACCTTAATTACCAAGTTAATGAGCACAGACCTTATAAGTTCTTTCAGAACCCAAGTGGCACAAGTGATTTTCAGAAAAACGGCATCAGGCAACTTGGGAGTGAAAATAATCCTTCCAAGTTATAATGACATTGATTGTTTTTAAGATGTTGGAGAAGAAAGTATTTAGTCCCCCACATGGGGTTTCTGAAAGTCTGTCCCCCATTTCTTTTGAGTTAAGCTTTCTGCCTCTCTTCAGAAGAGGTCACCTGAAACCAGAGGGTTCCCTGACTATCTGGAGACCCTGTTCCCCTGTCAAAGAAGGGACCTCAGCAAAGGCAAGACAGAGAAAAAAGAGGAATAGGCAGAGATGAGAGAATAACCTTTGCAAATAGCATCCATGAGCGTCACTTAGAAAATGTTATAAAGGCAGCTAAACTAGAAGTAGGATTCTTTATGTTCCACCAACAAGCCTAGTGTTAGCTGTTGAGACTTGGTTAATCAATTTTTTTAAAGATTTATTTATTTATGCATACAAAAACTGGGGTGTAGGCCAGAGGTGTGGGGCGGTGAGAGGATTCACCAGAGACAGAGTGGGGAGCAGAACAGGTATATTAACTGAAGTACACTGCTGAGGGGAGCAGCAGGCGAGGCAGGAGAGATCTGCTGCGCCATGTGGGCAGCTCCCCGGCTGGGGATCGAACTCGTGCTGCAGTGGCTGCGGATAGCTTCATAGTGCTGAGACTTAACCCCTGAGCCACCAGGGAGGCCAAGAGACTTGGTGAATCAATTTCTTGGACCAATTATGTGCACATCTTTATCAAAACCTGAAAACCATTCCCCACACTTGATCACAAGACAGAAATACCCCCATCACCGAGGAGATGTAGCCAGTGCAGGCAATTAGGAAAGTCAGTGAAAAACATGTTTAATCCCTCTGACTTCCACAACTTCAAAAATTAATTAGATGTTCATATTTTGAAATAAATAAGTCTACTAAGCTGTTATTCTGGAAGTAATTACATGCAGTATCAAAAGTCAATTCAAATATTTGCTTAGAAACTATTCAAAGCCAGGCACGGCCCTCGGTGGCAGTGAGAACACGGCAATTTCCATAATGGTCATAGTCCTGTCCAGATTATGAGGCTGTGGCAGTGGAAATGTGCTGGAAACAACATTAAGAGAAATAATAACACAAAGGAGGGAAAGACAGGAAAGAAAATGTCCAAGCAAAGCTACCTGATAAAAAGGGATGCACTTTCTCCTCTATGTCTCAGAGTTGGACATTGGCTCACTTGATAAATTCACATGCACGGAATTGTCACCCCATGTGGGTAAGCTAAAAAAGACCATTAGTGTAAAGTCAAACTAAATGTATGAACTCAGAGGAGAAGCACCTTACCTCTTGAAGGTGAGACAAGAGTATTCATCATCAAGTATCAATGAACCATCAAATGTTCCTGTGAATACCCTGTGTAAGGAACTTAAAATACTCATCATGATAGTGTTAAACCTTCCATTTGGCCTGACCCAGCCTTTGTCCTGTTCTTACCACACATTTTACATTTGCATATATTATAAGCTCTCATTAAATTGCTAATGTTGTTTTAAATAAAACAGTCAATTAACCTTTAAAGAAATCGTAATAAAAAAAAACACACATTTACCTATACTTTTACCATTGTTCATGCAAGGGACGTGGGGCTGTTGATGGAAGGAAGGTCTGACCATCGATTATTCTGCATTTTCTGGGTGGGGAAATGGAAGGACAAAAAGAAGATAAAGGCAGAAAAGAGAGCCAAGGAGATGCCAGGTGGGGAGAACTTAACTGCTCTTGCTAAACTTGAAGAAAAGTAAGCAAAAGTCAAGAAATGTGAGAATCTTCCAGAAGCTGGAGCTTTCAAGAAAACAACTATGCAGGAAGGGTACGTGGCTGCTGCCACCTTGTTTACAGCTTAGTGCAACCCAGGTTGGCTTCTGACATGCCCGAACTCCAAGACAATGAGTTGTATTAAGCCACCAATTCTGTGGTTGGATTAGCAGCCACCACAGAAAAGGAATATTCTCTCTTGATTCCAGAAATCTTCAAAGCAGCAAATTGGGGGCCCTTGATTACCTCCTTAACTCTCTGCTTCTCTGGTAAGTGTCCTTTGCTGCCTGGAGTCCTCTGTGTTTGGGGATAACTGTTTCAGGTGTTTTATGTTTTTTATTGCTTTAAGTTGTCTCAGGCAGAAGAGTAAATCCAGTCTCTACCACTCCATCTTGGACAGCAGCATAATTCACCAACATAATTCTCCATGATAAAAAATATTACTGAACTCAGAGCTGTTTTCTTTCCAGTAGAGCTATTAGTTTATGCAATTAATCAAGTGAGTTAACCTCATCTCAATTTAATTACTCTTCCCAAGTGATATCGACTGCAACCGTCCAAATAATTTGGGGTGAATTACTTGCTTAGAAGTCATATTTGTTCCATAAACATCGCTCAGTTGTTGCTTCTTGTGTGGAGATGGGAAAATGAGTGGTGTGTTCCAGTGCCAGCAGGTGACCGCGGAGCCAGGTGGGGAGAAAGCGATGGCTTCTCCCAGGAGAACCGCAATAAGGCAATTAGCTAAATTAATGTGCAGGGAGCTACGACTTGGCCCGGTTCCGAAAGATGGTACTTGATGGAGTCCACATCAGCACTTTCGCCTGTCTCTTAGGGAGAGAGTCACATTAGCTGAGATTCTGAGACTGATGTCTAAATTGAAAGTGCCCTTCGGTCTGTTACGAAGATAAATAGAACAACCCTAAGCCAGTCGTAGTGTTTTCCCATTTATCGTCTGAAATTTACATATGCAGACAAATTACAGTCTTCTTTTGGTGATTTTAGGTAGAGGATAGGGCGGGGGATACGCACACAATTAAGTTTTTATACGCATCAGGATAAAACATCCAAATGTATTTGACTTCGAGAAAGATCCAGCTGGTGCCCAGAAATGCTTTCTCCCTGAGTGCTACCAAAGTCAGCTCTGTGAAGTTTGTCTTTCTTGTGTTTTCTTTTCAGAAAAATTACCAATTTGTTTTTCTCTATTAGCTAAGTTATGTTTTCAATTAAATTTTCAGCTTAAAAGCACTTATGTGCTTTTAAGCCAACTGATTTTGTGTGTGTGTGTCTGTATGTGTGTCTCTATGTGTGTGTGAGATCTTTTTCCCTTCCGGAAATGAAGTACATTGTCTATGTGTTCACGGAGGTTAAGCTGGGGAGAAAGGCAAAGACAAATTTCCTTCTCTGCATTCTACCGTGAGTTATGAGCTTAAGAGCCTCGGAATGGAGTCCCAGGGAGGAGAGACCACATCCCCACGCAGGGCTTGGCAATTCTTGATTTCCTGTCATCCATCGGAGGTGAGGCTTCCACGTGCAGTCTCCTCCTTGCTCATGTGCCTTCTCCCAATAGGCAGAGATGGTGAAGGTTGTCAGTTTAAAACGCTTTAATCAGGCCTCCCTGGTGGTGCAATGGGTTAAATCTCAATGCTACGACTTCCACACGCCTACCACACGGCCTGAGTTCGATCCCCGGCCATGGCCCATATGGCGCAGCAGACCTCTCCTGTCTCCCCGCTGCTCCCCTCAGCAGTGGATTTCAGTAGCTTCGCCTATTCTGCTCCCCACTCTGTCTCTGGGGAATCCTCTCACCCCTGCACTTCCGGCCGAGACCCCAGATCTTATATGCATAAATAAATCTTTAAAAAAGTGACTCAGTGTTTCCTCCACAGAAGTTCTGAAATACAGAGTTTGGGGCATGCATTTCATGGGGCTCATATTTCAATGTATCCTTCAGTCTTTCATTGGCCCTTTCAGATGTACCGCTAAAGGGATTCTTCATTTTTCCTAGGATATAAGAAAATTAAAATTTGATTTCACTAACAAACTATACTACTTTTGTTTGTATGAACCATTTTTTTCTCTTTAGCATATAAATATTTAATAGTTATGAAGTCCGGTTGACAATGTAAACATTTTATTATAAAATATTTATCATTTCGATAAATCTTCATTGAGATGAGAGAGGTTGGCATAATGACAATGTGTTGGTGTTGAAACCTGGAGGAAGAAAAGCCACATTTTGGTCTGCTGTAGCCGAAACAAGCCAGGCCAGTAGCTCAGAAGTTGTTCACAGTAAAGACACAAATGCCCACACGTACCACTCACCCAATGTCTCTCTAGCTTTTTATTTTTTTTTAAAGATTTTTTTTATTTTATTTATACATACAAGCTGGGGTACAGGCCAGAGGCGTGGGGAGGCGAGAGGGTTCACCAGAGACAGAGTGGGGAGCAGCACAGGCAGATCGACGGAAACACACTGCTGAGGGGAGCAGCGGGCGAGGCAGGAGAGGTCTGCCGCGCCATGTGGGAATCTCCCTGGCTGGGCGTCAAACTCGCGTTGCCGCTGCCGACAGCTCCACAGCGCAGCGCCCAACCGCTGCGCCACTGGGGAGGCCCCTCTCTAGCTTTTTATTTAAATCTTTATATTGTCCTTGCTCCATACCAAACTCCATGCCCTGAGGATCTTTCCTGAGGGCCCCCTGATTGTGCTTCCTCCCCATTCTTTGAGGGCAGATCATGTTACCAGGACTAGTTCATTTCTGCTTACCAGATGCTGTATCTAACTTTTAATTTTCTTTTATGTAACTGCCCTTTCTCTCAAACTACGTAATGGAGTATTTGAACTCAGAACCCAAAGCTTACTTTCCTTTGTCTGATACAGATAATCCAATCTTGAAGATGGCAGAGAGTACCCCAAAAAGAAACAAGACTATAATTTTTTTTTAAGATTTATTTTTTATTTATACATACAAGCTGGGGTACAGGCCAGAGGCGTGGGGCGGCAAGAGGGCTCACCAGAGACAGAGTGGGGAGCAGAGCAGGCAGATCAGAGACACACAGCTGAGGGGAGCAGCGGGCGAGGCAGGAGAGGTCTGCCCCACCATGTGGGATTCTCCCTGGCCTGGCCTCGAACTCGCGTCACCGCTGCCGACAGCTCCACAGCGCAGCTCCTAACCGCTGCGCCACCGGGGAGGCCCCAAGACTATAATTTTTGCATCTGATCAGCCTGGACTTAAATGCCAACTCTGCCACTTTGGTTGCATGGAAAAATTATGTGACCACCCTGATACAGTTTATTTATTTATATCCATTATCAGGTAAGTATAGAAGATGAAATTTATAAAGCATTGCTTATAGCTAATGTTCAATAAATTATATTGCCTTCTTTTGTATAATTGGAAGTATAACAGAGAATGTAGGGAAAATGTTCTTTAAAAGCAGTTTTTACCCAAATAGCCAAACAATGACATTTTCAGGCCTCTGCTCAAGAGGAAGCTCTTATCACAGAAATCAATACTTGTACATCAGTTGTTTCAGAGTATAGTGTATGATCTAGTGGTGCAAAGAAAAAGAAAAAAAGTTGACACTCATTAAGTCTTTAAAAGCCCAGTATGCTGAAAAAGATTACTTTCCTGACACATATTGTGCAATTTACTTTTTTATTAGAGTATTTAATTGTCTAGAAAGGAAAAAAATAAGCTTTTGCCTTTCGGATTTTCAGTGTAACCTTTCCTACTTGAAAAACTCTTGAAGACACAGCCTCTCTGCAGCAGGTGTGGTTTTAATGATGCTTTGATGCCATATGTCAAATCTCATCACTCGCTGTGCCGAGTGACATTTCTCTTGAAAGCCCCCAAACCACGGCAATGTGAATGGTTGGGGGCATCTCACACAAGATGACCCACTCCTGCACCAGCTTATTTCGCTCAAGCTTTCTGCAAGGGGCAGCTGGGCTATGCCGCTGCTTTGGGGGAAGGCTGTGTCTATATTCACACAACTGGAATGGAGTAGGTTCTCCGTAGCCATCAACTTATACAACTTGCTTTAAAACTTGTGTTCATTCGCTTTTGGGTACTCCCCCTACATGTTTTTATGAGTTATCCTGTGTGGATAAAACAAGAAAACATAAATCTCAAACCACACTTGAGAAGTCAAAACTTCCTATGGCACCTTGTTTCTGAAACCAGGATGTGCCATACCTTTGCTGATAAACTCTTTGGAAATCACAGGTACTCCAAGTTAGAATAACTAAAAAAAATTTTTTTAAAGATTTATTTATGCATACAAGCTGGGGTGCAGGCCAGAGGTGTGGGGCGGCGAGAAGGTTCTGGTCATTCCAGAGTTAGGTACTTTTCCACTCTTGGTATTGAACTGAGCTGGTACTAGAAATCCAGGGGATATTTTATGAATGAGGACACAAGACCCCAGGCAAGTACCCTACCCCCAAATAGCCCCAGGTGAATGCTGAGTCCCATGTGGTGAAGAGTCTTTGTTTGCACAGTATAGGCATTAAGTCTTCCCCAGACACAATGGCGCCCCCTTTGGGTTTCTTATTGGGTTTCTTAGTTGTGAAAAGGAATACTATAAGGAGAATATAGAACAGACTCACTGATGAGGAGTCCATAAAATGTATTGTCCTGTGTAAGAATCTATACTCGGTTCGTGAGTTATTATTTAGTAGACATGATATACCTGGAGATTTCCAACACTTCACTGTAAAATCCTTGAAATACAGAGAATTTGCAGAAAGTACTCAGGGACTGCAGAGGTGGACACTACCTAATGTCAACTGTTGCTTTACTCAATTTTGCCTACTGCATATCTCTCCAATCCCATATTTTTTATGCCTCTTATTTTTAAAGCATTTACACTTTACCCATGTAAGGTAAATGGAGTTAATCGGGCTTTATACGCCACTAGCATAAATGTTGCTATCTGTGGTTATCAACTGCGGTCTTGATTGTGTTGATGCAGAAGGCGCTTGGGAACGTGGCCTTGGACACCTGGAACATGGGTGTGGGCATCGTAAGTGGCCAGAGACCAGGATTATAAGGGCGGCATCACTCAGAGACAGAAGATGCTACCAGAGGGTGAGCAGGGAAACTACAGAAGAGACAAGACCGCGAGAGGATGCCAGCGAGTGCCCAAAGAAAGCTTAAAGATTCCCCAGGGGCTGTGACACTAGGTTGCTGCCAGTCTCCCTGCACCCCCATAACCCTGCCTGCCTTGCACCTGGTTGCCACAACACCCTGTAACCAGGTTTGGGGGTTCCACACTCCCTGACTATGGCATGAGGATTCAAAGTCACATCTTTAGCAGAAGCAAAAGCCAAGATTACTTAGAGACAGAATGATGGCTATTGAGCGAGTGTTCCCGGCAGGCAGAGTTCAGGGAAGAAAAACTGCAAGGGAAAAGTGGGGGACTTATGACTTTAATGGGGTCCTCAGTCTCACTTCAGGCTGTGTGCTTTTATCACCTGCCCGTAGGCTGGGCTGGGGGCCAGCTTTCTCCCTTCTGGGCATTTCTTGGCTCTTCCTGGCTTTATCAACTCTGCCTGTGTTTCCTGGGGTCCTGGGTATAGTTAAGGATAGATTTTGGGCATTGCCCTCCTGTCTTAAAAATCTAAGAACCCCTTCCTACTTGTTCATGTACATTATAAACTAGAATTCAGGTTTTTGATGTTCACTTAACACTTAATATATTGGAAGTCCTTGGGAAAACTGAAACTTTACTATGCTTAATGTCTTTACATTTAATATAGTAACACTGACATAAAATCCCAGGGAATAATAGCAAATAGGATGCAGTGATGATACTGAATGCCGGCCTCAGTTTCCCTCAGCCAATAAAAGGAAACAGAGTTTGAGGAAAAGGAAAGTGGTTTAATTTGTCAACAAATGAGGAGGGTGGCAGACTCGTGTCCGAAAGACCCTGTCCTGCTCTCTGGAGGCTGCAGGGTTATTTATACTAAGGCAAAAAAAGGGGGAACTGGGCAAAGGTCTAGAAAGGGGAGGGGGAAGTTGTCCAGCATGGAGACTGGTGGGCGCCAGCTTGCTTTCTTCTACAACTGCTGCTTAACTCCCTTTTCCTTGAAATGTAAGAAGACAAACCTGTCAAACATGGGGGGAATTACAAAAGATGGGGGACAACAAACTCATTAATGCTTATCTGAGGGATCATAAATAAGACAAACTGATCAAACACAGACTTGTTAATGCTTATCTAGGGGATCAGTAATTGACAACTGCATCAGTGATATTTGCATTTTCTAGGAATACTACTAGTCAGTGCATCTAAGCCATCTCAACGTGGTGAGAAGACAATAGAAGGACAAGAAGTGGAAAGGAAGTTGTCAGACTCAGTTTCATGGCTGAAGAAGTGGTTAACCACCTCTATTCTTTTGGGGAAAAAAATACTAGGAAATGATTAAATTTTAGTCTATTGGGCAACTATTAATCTTGACATCTTCTTTCCCTCAACTTCATGGGCTCAGAATAAAGAAAGATTCTAGGTCACTGTGTCTGACAAGGTTATAAGGCCTCCTGTCTTCTCCGTGATGCAAAGGGAGAACCGTGAACACCCCTCCAGTGAGTGTTTGGGGAAATGAAAGGGGACAGTGAGTGCTGCTTCCACCCAACCCTGAACCTCAGTCATAAGGCAAAAATAGGCCAAAACCTCAGGAAGGTTTTCTGCCAAAATCTCTTTTTAAAAGGCGCCGGGTGTCTCCCTGCTTCCCAATAGCCATCCCCTGTGTGCCTCCTCCTGGTCCAACTCAGAGTGGAGAGCAGAGAAACTCAAATAGGGAAATTCAGGCCTTCCTGGTGGTGTGAGGGGTCAAGTCTCCGCACCTTCTCCGTGAGCACCGCTTTTTAAAAATGCTTTCTTTATCTTCTTTGAAAACTGTTTCCAGCACCCTCTAAAAGGCGGGGGGGCGGGAGGGGGTGGGGGTGCAGGGGCCTCCATGCCAACTGTATACTGAAAAGCAAACAAACTGATACCGGGCAAATGGGGCTTTAAAATTGCCAAAGGCAGTGCCCAAATTGCTTACCAGTCACTATCTTGGTCCCATTGCACCACAAGGGAGGCCCTTTTGTCGAGATCTTTAAAAAGGGAGAGCAAATGGTTCTCAAAAAGTCTCACAGCATGAACGGTGTGCAGCAGGGAGTGTGTGTGTGGTGGTGTGTGAAGGAAGCATGTTCACCCTCAGGAAAGCATGAAATGACAGTTCAGGGTACGGAAGCATCTGGGCCGCAGTATTGGTCAGGAAGCAGGTGACCAGCCATCACACCTGCCCCCTCGGCCCCTACCTAGAGTATGTCAGGGGCAAAGTGCAAGAGTCAGCAAACTGGAAAACGCCAACCTTGGTCCAAGAGGAAACAGAATGTCTGACTTTCCCGTAATGGATTATCCGAGGGAGTTATTGCTGTGTTTAGGTTTTAGCCTAAACCTCCATTTTAATGATCTTGTTTTAAAAAATCATACTATTAATACAGATTCCTCAGTGAATGAGTGAAGCACAAAGTTCTCAAACTATCCGCAGTTACCTCATTACAAAGAGTGCTTGATGATTTTCCTAAATTACTTCTTGGAAACTTCAAATTAACTTACGAGACAGTATGTCCCTTTGTCTCTAAGAACCCTGATTTCTCCTGTGTGTTCTCGTTTGCTTTCCTCTCCTCGTCATTCACAGAGTACGTTGAACAAGGTTAAGCTTTTTCCTCAGACGCATCTACTTCAGTTTCTGGTTAAAAGCTCTTTGGGAAGCTTGAAAAGAAAACACTCTTCCTGAATTGTGGCCTTTCTTTTCCTCTAGGAAAACATTGATTTTTCTCCCCGGTGTTCCTAATACCAGCACGGTTCTGGTTGTGCTCACTTACTTGCTGATATTCTGTGAGGGGCCCATGGTGATTCCAGCCCACGGTGAAGCAGGCAGCAGCTGCCGTCAGGTATCAGGAGGCCTGGAAACCTCCAAATCTCAAAGGGACTGAGACCAGGAGAATTTGGGGAACAGGAAAGGCTGAGACACAGGACAGTGATTTTAAACAATATAGGAACAGAAGAAACAAAACGGCTTGCAGGAAAATAGAAGTTTCTTACTGAAATAGTGCTGAGCCGGCCCCCACCTAGAGTAAGATCCCATTATAGGATAATTAGGGAACAGAAAAACAACCAAAACTGTTACAGGGCAGCCCCAATATAAAATGGGGTGCCTGACTGTGGACCCTCACCCAAGAACTTAAAAGGGACTTATAATAGGACTCAATTGCAGGCACACACAATAAAATTAATAAAGGGTATATTTACAAAAGGAGGGGAAATAAAAGACAACTCAAGAAAAACAGAATAAATTGGTGAATGCATCCTACCAGTTCTGCTGAGCTAGAATCCCAATGGTGCACCAAAGCCCAGCGATCCACCAAAGAGAGAGAGCCCCCAAAGCCCACATGTCTGGTTAAATACCAAACATGGCTGCTTAACTCCACCCTCAGTTCCCAGCATCCTCCCTTCCGTGTGATGGCATTATGGGATTTGTAGTCTTAGGCGTCTGGATCTCTGTGGTCTGAGGTGGGGGTGGGGTCCGTAAAAACCTATCTGTGGAGTTTGTTCAGGCCATCCTTTCTCCCCCAACAATTCCCCCCTTTCACTTTTTGTCACCATTTCTATGGTGATGAAGGTCAAACATGAAAGTTCCTCACCACCTAGTGCAGAATCAATAGTCCAGCACATCGGTCAACAGGAAGTCTGACAGTATAAAGTCATGGGCTAGGCTGGAGTATAGGGTTGTCCTCCCTGGGCCCCTCCTGTTGTCAGGAGGGGTCTTGCTTCAATAAGTCCACACTAGAAAGAAAGAGAAAAATATCAAATGGTTTCACTTATAACAGGAATATAGGGGAGCCAAATAAGAATGCGACATTCAGCAGGGGAGGAAGGGAGGGTAAAGGCTCAAGAGGGGGGAAGAGGGGAGCACGGGGGACTATGGTGATGGCTTCACGGGTGAACAGGTGGTGGGTAACCTATGGGGAACACACAATAATGTAAAAGATATGAATAACAAAAGTACATAAATAAAATATTTATTAAAAAAAAAAAGAAAAGTAGATCAATTATAACGGACCTAATTTCCCAGATTCGTTTATGAGTCTCCACCAGAGACTTGCCTTAGACTGTGGCAAGCTTTTGGGCCTCAGCAGGACTGATTTAAGCCAACCCTGTTTGGCTTCGCATTTACCCATGAGGGGATGGGTAATTTTGGGTGTTTAATTGGAAACCATTTTAACTATATTCTTTTTCTTCTTTTTATTGCACACTAATTATATTAAAGTTCCTTTCTATTGAAGGTCTTACATACTAGAGTATGTTTTATCTTTATGCAGTGCATGGCAGAACCCATTTAGCGTGGGCAGGTTTGGGGGTCCCGAGGTGCCTCTCACCCTGTCTTGTAAGGGACAAAAGAAAATAAAGAAAAAAAAAAAAAAACAAGTCCACACTGGCTGGCTCTCACATTGGATGTGGCAGCTGTTATCCTTCAACCAGCTTATACACCTGGACCCACGAGCACCCACTCTTCTAATAAACCCCTTCCTGAAAATGAACTAGAAGTACCTAGTAGAAGCAAACGACAATGCTTCATCTTAGAAAAATCCCCACCTCTCATACAAATCAATGAAAATATTATATTTTGTTTAGATCAGTAAAAAGATCTGAATAAATATAATGTTAAGTTTTTAATGTCTCTGTAACATGTTAAATTTTTTAATGTATATATGTAATTCTGAGGTATCACACTACAGTAAAAATTTCTGCACCAAAACCAGGCATTTTGACCTCTTGTACGTATCCTTTTATTGATTTTGAATAACTATTTAGAATTTGAAAGGGGCCAGATTTCTACAATGGCCTCCATTTCCCTATCTTCACCCTCAGGTCTGAGCTCCTGACCCTCTCTACTGCATCTGACACCTTCTTGGGTCTTGTGCTCTGTGATTTGGGCATTGGTGCCTGAGGGCCTCTTTCCTGTCCTTAATGGTGATGTTAATCCCACTACCCCACCCCAGCTCGGGCATTGTGTGAGCAGGTTCTGACTTTGAGGAGCCTCCTTTCCAGTTTTTCTATCCTTATCCTCCATCACTTGCTCCACTCACATGTTTTCTCTGTGGTCCTCACATCACTGCAGCTAAAAGCATCTGCTCTAAAATATTCCAGAAGGCAACGATTAGTTCCTCCAGTGTGACTAGAGTGTGCAGGGCATACCTGAAGGCCATTTAACACCACTGCAAAGCCCTGTTTTCAAACATCGATTACTTTAACCTTCCATTTAAGCTGGGTGCGTGTGCGTGTGTGTCGCTGTGAGTTTGTATGTGTGGCTGTGTGTGTTCGCTACTAACGGCGTTCTCTGGAGAAATTGCTTCTAGGTCACCAAGGAGAAGGCCACAATCTACCCCCGGGTGGCCATCGCATATAAATTAACTTGCTTCCCATTGTTCTAAACATTTCCCCACGGATCCCGCTTTTGGATTTTGTTACACATCAGTGTCTGACAAGCTGTTGAACTTGCAAGTGCTTTAGCATCTTTCCTCAAAATCAATTCTGTTCAACCCAATTCGATATTTACTTGCGGGCCTACTTTAAAGCCTACGTCAGCTATGTGCTTGCTCTGTTCAAAGCGCGTCGATTTTTCTCATTTCACTCAGTCAAAACGAGAGCCGTCATCTGGGGGCGGGGAAAGCCCTGTGACCCCGTGCTGCCAGCTCCCTGGCTGCCTGGCCCCCGCTGACAGAAATTCAGGGTCCCAGGCCTTGCGGGTGTCAGCTTATGAGCCCCCCGCCAAGTCTGCGTCGTCTGCTTCCTCTTGCTTGTTCGGTGTCTGCACGACTCGCTTCTTCCTTCTCTGGAGCCATCTCCTTCACAGGAAGGCCGGCCCAGGATTGCATTCAAGCATCCCTATAACGACCCCCGCCATCTGCAACACAAACACGAACAAAACAGCTTTCAATCCTGCGTTCTTGGAATTCAGACAGGAACATGGTGCTCTGGGTAGACAACAAATAATGAATATTGAAATAAGTAAATTTTACAAAATAGCAGTAAAAGGGTCGCCAGGTATTAGGAGAGAATAAAAGAGTCCAGGCACCAAAATGACTAACATCGAGTCTTTATAGGGAGCGCTCCTGGGCGAGGTTCACGGGTCTCAAGAAGGAGGCCAGAGAAGTCGCGTCCAGTAGAAAGCAGGGGTGTCTTCTATACTGGAGCAAGAGTACAGCTATGCGAGGTCAGCCATGGCACAGATGTGGAACCAGCAGATGTTCTGCAGAGTTATCAGGCCTGTCTAGGGCCTGACGGTGCCCAGGGGCTGTGGTCGGTAGGGGGAGCTTAGTGAGGCAAGGCCTGTTTGTTAACATTTAGTTTCAAGGCCTCCCCTCATCAGTTTTCAGAGGCCCCCATTCACCCCCTCCCAGGGCAACCTCTCAAGCAGAATGGGCCTATGTCACAGAGATGAGCAGTGCTGGGGGGTGTTTGACTGAAAATAATTTCAATTTTTTTTTCTGATTTTCCCTTTAATCTTTCATGTGATGTCCTTATTTACAGTGTAAGTGGGGGGGGGGTCCCCAGGAAAAGGGAATGTTTCAGGTTCCCTGCCCCACCCAAGGGTGGGGTGAGCTGAACAGAGGGGAGGAGAAGCTGGAGGAGACTGGGGAAGGAGCCAGAGGAGACCCGGGGGAGGCACAGGGAGCAGAGACACGTGAAGAAGCTGCGCTGGCGTCTCGGTCCTGGACTGGCTGAGACAGACGTGGGTGAGAGACGCATGGGGAGGTGACAGTGGCAGCTTTGATCTTGGTATTGATTTTGCTTTTGTCCTCCCAGACTTGTCTGGCTGTTTTTGACCCTTTTTATGGGTCCCCACCAGAAGGTGCTTTAGACTTGGGGCAGCTTTCGGGCCTTGCTCTGGGCCAACCCCATTTAGGTGGACTTTTACCCACGAGGGGATGGGTAACTTTGGGTGCTTGATTTGGAAACTCTATTCTTTGTCTTTTCTGTATTACACACTCATTGTATGAAAGTTCTTTCCATTAAAGGTCTATATACTTTGCCTTAATGCAGTGGATGGCAAAACCTATTTAGAGCAGGCAGGTTTGGGGGTTCTGGGATGCCCCTCTCCCTGCCCTGTAACTATAGGAAATTAATGTGGGTGCCTTTTGCAGGTCCGTTGGGCACGTGACTTGGCATTATCCTTTCTGATAGACGTGATGCACACGCATCTTCCTTCATCTGAGCATTGGGGATGGTGTAAGAATTAAGTGGCCGCACGTGTCCGTGAGGCCTTTTCACTAGCCTCTACACACTGAGCTCGGGTAGGCTGAACCTGCCTGTCCACCCAAGGTGAGGCACTTCTGTTGCCACTGGGAAAAACGAGGCTGCGACTTTTGGTTTCTGTGCTGCCCCCAATAACAGTTCTGTTCTTTACCAGCCACACAAACCTGCCATCCATGTTTCATTAAAAGAAAAAAAAAAAAAAACAATGAAATTTCTTAGATGTTATTAAAGAAAATCATTTCAAATGTGTTACCTTGAATAAATGGCCTATTTTCACATGTACTGTTTATGTGCATATAAGTGTACACACACAAACATAGACAGGTAGATGATAGATAGATGACAGATAGACGATAGATATAGATAGACAGATAGACAGACAGACACAGATAATAGAGAGATAGGTAGCAAATACCTACATTATCGGCAAGTAGATACATAGATAGATAAACAAACATAAATGTACTTTCACTTTATTTTTCTCACGCTGGGAATCTATCCAGCAGGGATGTTTGGTGCTGTGGAATCTGTCACGATGCTTAAACTTGCTCTTCTTGACCCTCCATTCTCCTACAGTGCTCACTCAGCCCCTCTTTCAAAACCCAGCACCTGGCAATCAAGCAACTAGGCGCCCGGCCCTCTCCTGGGCGCTCTGTTCTTACCAGGAACAATGGGCAGGGCCTCGGGCTGGGGAGAGACTGGCATTACCGTGAGGTTGAGGCCCTGGACGGTGGCTCGCCCATGGGCCAGTGCTCCCTGAAATACCTTTGATTGGGTGCCCACTGCAGACGCACACAGCAGTCCTGAGTGTCAGAAGGGAGAGGGGGAGGAAAGTAGAAAGCTGAATGCAGAAGTTCTCCCTGATTGGTAGGAGGCAGGATTCCTGGTTGCCATGGGAACCAGAGCCAACAGTGCCTATTAAATTCCATTCTCTCCTGAAGATCTCAAGGCTCCTGACCGCTCTGGACATCCTGAGATGCGAGTATTAAGGTTGACACCAGATGCTCTAAGCCAGGCAGTTTGCGCAAGTTCAAGAATCTTTTTCAAGAATTATGTTAGAAAGTTCCCATTATCTTCACTTTGTATGTGAAAAAGTTGCAGCACAGACGGGTCACTCAAAGTCAGGTAAAGGGCGCACCTGGTAACCAGGTGTGCTTGCTGCATTTCACCAGGTGTCAGGTATGCAGTTAAATGGACACGCCCATGAACTGTTTGTGAAAAAGTTGATAATGGATATATTCAAGATGTGAAAGTGACATCATCAAAGACTCAAATTGTTTAATACAATCGTTAATAGAAGATGAAAATAGATGACTGAATTAACAAGATGTGGCGCATTTTACACAAGGGAATACTATTCAGCAATCAAAAAAGATAAACTCATACAATTCGCAGCAACATGGACGGAGCTAGAAGGGATCATGCTCAGCGAAATAAGCCAGAAGAGGATGGTTTCACTTACTGCAGGAATATAGGGGACCAAATAAGAGAGAGACATTCGGGGTGGGGGGAGAGAAAAGAGCACAAGGGACTATGGTGAAGGTTCACAGGTGAATCGGTGGTGGGTAACCCATGGGGAATACATAACGTAAAAGATATAAATAATAATAACAAGCAAAATCTTCACTGATTTCAGTAGAAATGATTTAATAAGACCATTGATAACCAATTTATGGTTGGATCATTTAAAAAGGGAGTGTAATTTCATATACAGCAAAATTATCACCTACAAACACTTATCCCAAATAAATATCCAAATAAACTATTTATTTTAAAAATCTACAAGTGATTGTGAGATTATTAGAATGATTTGATGAACGATTTGCACTAACATATCACTTGCTAAGGCTTTTGTTATATAGTTTTTTAATGCATGTATATATTTAATTTTGATATAGTTACATAAATTTATATTCCTTTTGCTTGTTTTTATAGTTTGCATATCATTACTAGATATTTAATTTTGATATAGTTACATAAATTTACATTCCTTTGCTTGTTTTTATAGTTTGCATATCATTACTAGATCATCATTTATTCAGCTCATCCCCGATGAGGATTAATTTGATTATATTTGCTACTATAAAGAATGTTCTGACACGCAGATCTTTAAGTATATGTACTGATATTTATATGGAATATATTCCCAGGAGTAGAATTGTTGTCTTGAAATAAATACAGTTTTAATTGTAATGTGTATTATTGAAGAGCCATTTTCAAAGTGTAACACTTTTCATTTCCCGATAATGTATCAGAATACCATGCTGCTGACATTCCCCCTTGGCAATATTCTCTTTTTAAAATTGTTTCTACTCAGATAAGTGGGAAATGATATCTTATTGTCATTTTAATTTCTATTTTCCTGACTACTTGGGAATTTGAATATAATTTGAGTACTTAAAGACACAACGCTTAGGAGTCAGCCCTTCTCCACATTTCTGTATCATCAAATTTCCTATCATTTTCCCTTAAAAACGAGCCACTTAGGGAACCCACTAGCATTTCCTCCACAGCTGTGTATGTAAAGCATTTCTAATCCATTCTGCAGTCACCCGCCTAGAATTAGTTCTCTTATTTAATTACAAGAAAAAATATCTAGAAAAATGTTCTCATGTGACTTCCCTGAACCTTCTTTCCTTCCACCAGTCCTTCCTCTCTCCCTCCCTCTCTCTCTTCTTTCCTTTCTTCCTTTCTGTTCTTTTCTCTATGGTTATATTTTTCTTCTACTTCTCAAGCCTCCAAATGCTAATAAACCAAGGAGACCGGACAGCCCACATTTCAAATGCAAACGTTTTGAATGTGAGTTTCTGAAGTTTAAAGAAGTGCCTTGATCTCCTCTGTGAAATTTCCCTCTGCCCTGCAGCAGAGGGGGGTGGGGGGTCTGAAGACCAGCAAGGTCAGGCAAAAGCAGGACTGAATTTGGCTCCTGGATAAAGCCAAGGAAAATTCCTTTGTGCTTTTGTTACAGGGTAACCCCATGGGGTGCCTGTCTGGGTTCTCACCCGTGCACTTAAAAGAGACTTAAAAACTCAAATGCAGGCACACACAATAAAATTAATAAAAAAAGATTTATTTACAAAAAGGAAAAGAAAAGATAAAGAAATAAATTGGTGAAAACGTCCTACCAGTTTGGCTGATCTGGACTCTTCTCCCCTACTCAGGAAAAACTCTGGCCAATCTACACCACGGACCAATAGGGTTCTCCAACCCCCCAGGTCTGGTTTTTAAGTCCCCAAACCCCTCCTTAACTCCTCCCTCAGTCCTCAGTATCCTTTCTTCGGTGATGATGGCACTCTGGGATTCTCAGTCCTAGGTGTCTTGGCTCTCTCTGGCCTGAGGTGTGGGTGGGGTCCTGGGCCACTCCCCCTTCCTGAAGAACACCCTCTGGCACTTTTGCCAACAATAGAAGATAACAGACTCAGGACAAGTGGCCACACGGAATCTGCCAGTAGCCAAAATAGATAATTTAGACTCTTTTCAGGAAATTTAGCTTTAAAACTGTGAGACAAGGATCAGAAGCAGAAGACTAAAGTCAGGTATGGCGGTATGAGGGTAACCATCAGCGCAGCTGAGTATGACCTCAAATGACCCTGCTGTGATCTTAACACTAATGAAGCTCAACAAGCTTAATTTGAGAAAAACTAAAATAACCCGAAGAAAGGAATTGACAATTAAGAGTTTGTAATATGGGGAATTGGAAAAAGCAAGATCCTATAAACAAAAGTTGAACATCCAAGCTCAACCCAGAGAACATTTGTTCTGAAACAAGAAGGCACTGTCTATTTGGAATCGCTTTCATTGGGATATAATTTGCTGAGAAACAGGTATTCGGTATGTATTTTTATCAAAACAACCTCTGAGTTTGCTTCGACGCAATTTTATATTTTTGTTTTGCTGCAGTTCTTTGATGAGAGGTAATTTTATTTTTCCAAAAAAGAAAGCCAGAGACAGCTCTGGATGCACAATATTGACGAGAATAATACCTCTCAGCTTCATGTACGTTTATCCTTCAGGGTTTGAGTTACTCCTATAATTATGTGTGAATAGTAAAAACCAGCACCTGAGAGAGCTTAATTAGTTAACTGCATTGGGGACTCATTTTTGAGACAACCCAGCTGAGGCACAATCACAGACCACCCTGTATCCCCACCTAGGTGAAAATGGGCCTTAAGGGACCAGGCTTACAAAGTGCTTTTTGAGTTACTATAACTTCTGTGAAATTTAAACATTTCCAAATTGAACTTCAAAAATGTTCTGGTTGACTGCAGATAAGACCTGAAAAGCCCATAGAAGGCATCACCTCAGACCCTACCAGGAATTTAGGGAACTGCAGAAAAGACCTAAAAAGCCCATAAAAGGGTATTGCCTCAGGAATTTACAGCCCCTCAGATCTCACCAGGGATTTACAACTGCTCCACTAGCCTGGAAGACAAACAGCTGTCACTCGGCCTAAGGAGCCAAACCTAAGCAACCCCTTAAAAGCCCCCTTCACTGCCCCATGGACCCAAATGCCCCTCTGACTTTCTTGTCAGTGCGTTTGGCCTCTGCCCGAGAACTCTTTAATAAACTTTGCTTCCTTTCTCTCTGTCTTCATTTTGGTTCCGTGGGACAGAACAAAAAAGTGTTGCTGTCCTTCAGTGCAGATTAATTTGTGTCTCTCTTTAAAATATCAGTTAATAAGGATGCATCGCCTCTGAAGGAGCTCGTAAAGATGTGCACAGACCAGACAGGTAAGGAATTTTGTATCAATCAGTTCATTTGGTATTTTTCTATTAAACTTTATTTATTTTTCTATATTGTTCATTCAGTAGTTTTTGTTCAAGTGTGCAATGGGATGACAGGAAGTGAGGGCTAACTTGCCAGGTGTGGTGCCAGCAGCTCACGGAACAGGTTGTCTTTTTTCTTTTTTAAAGATTTATTTATTTATGCATAAAGCTGGCGTATTGGCTAGAGGTGTGGAATAGTGAGAGGATTCACCAGAGACAGAGTGGGGAGCAGAACAGGCAGATTGACTGAAATCCACTGCTGAGGGGAGCAGCAGGGAGACAGGAGAGGTCTGCTGCGCCCTGTGGGAAGCTCCCTGGTCGGGGATCGAACTCGTGCTTCAGTGGCTGTGATAGCTTCATAGTGCTGACCCCTGCGCCACCAGAGAGGCCCCAGGAGCAGGTTCTCTGTGATCTTTCTAGGCATTTGTAGTGAGGCACCAGACTCAGGGCAGGCAGGGGGGCCTGGAGGCCAGGAGACTGGGTAGACTCCCAGCCCACTGGGAATCTTCACTCTTTCTGGGCTCCCTGGGGTTCTCTCATGGTCTCTCTGCTGGTCTCTACTGCACTCAGCCACACGGGCCTCTGCTGCCTAACCCTAATATGCTTGATGGAAGAGATATAATGGAGAATAAGATTAGAACTAGACCCACACGAGGAAGTGGGGTGGAAGAAATCAACATAACCATGAGCACAATCCCTAGGTGCCAGCTCCTAAGTTACAAAGCATAGGGAGGAGCTAGAGGGCAGTCTGGGGGCAAAGATATGGAGATTGAGCCCATTGTAGAATCTCTGGTCTCTTTTCTAATTCTAGTGAGCCAGCAAACAGGAACCTTCCTCAAAGATGAGCCCCTCCCAACTGAAAGAAGGCTATGTCAGTGCCATCTGGGCAAGAATTCGGGGCAGCCATTTCTCTGCCCACCTGTGCCCATGCAGGTGCTTTCCTTGACCAACTCTGTTCCCCTGCAGGGCAGCAGCCGCCTGTCTGCCCGTGACCTGCACCATGCAGGCCTCTCTTAGCAAACCTGTCCCCCAGCGGGGCAGCTCTTTCTGCCCGCTTGTGCCTGTGCAGTGTCCCATATTTCCTTTCCTAATAAACCTGTTCTTTAAGTATAACTGAGTCTCTGTCTCGTGGAGAAATTGGCCACGTGCCACCGAAGGGAGCTCTGGGGAAACCTTTCCCAGAGTGAACCCAAGGACCCCGCTCCGCTCTCAAATCCATCGACTCTAAAAGGACATCATGCTCAGTCTCTGGCTCAGGTGCGCCCACTCACGCACACGCTTGCCCACACCACACTCCAGGTGACATCATCAGGCACACGTGTAAGACCACAGGTGTGGGTCATGGGTGCTCGTGTCGGGAGGGCAGAAAAAACCTGACCACTTCCTTTACCCTATGTCAGGTACTGTGTTCAGGAGTTAGGGTGAGGTTCCGTGGGCCACTGGCAGATCACGTGGAACCAGTGGAAGTCTGACCGCAATGTCAGCAGCCAGCCAGGCAAACTAACCCACCCGGCGTGCAGCAATGCCCAGGCTCGGGAACTCGGTCAGGGCTTCCTCGGTGAGTCACGGGCTCTCCGCTCCTTCCTTCCAGCCCTCCCGCCACAGGTCTCAACTGCTTCCGGCCAACCTCCCAGGCGGCTGTTTCAAAGTCCACATGCCAAGTCCTCCGATCAGACCCCAGGGGTCAGGCATGATGTCACTCGGCTGTTTCAAAGGTGTTCCTTGTCTGTGCTTCCACGAAATCTGCATCTCTGCTTCAAATGTGATTCCTGGTCTGCATTTCACGCTGCTCGAGGCCGGAGCTTGCCCTGTTGTCTCTGCTACGGACCCCTGTCTCCAATACTGGCCCCCACGCTGGTGGTGACTGACAAGCAAAGAGGGAGTGAATCAGCCATCGGAGCAAGTGCACTGAGAGGAAGGCCAGCAGGTAAGGAAACGATAGACTGGAACATTCAAAGGCAAATTCTAGGGGTTCTTCCTCTCTAGAAACTGAGACATCTACAGGTTTCCATTTAAGGTTAAAAATAGCAAAATCAAGAGCCTGCCTGGTGGCACAAGGGGTTAAGTCTCGACCTATGAAGCTATCAGCAGCCACTGCAGGACGAGTTCGATACCTGGTCAGTGAGCTGACCCACTGGGTGCAGCAGAACCCTCCTGTCTTACCAGCAACAGTGTATTACAATCTGCCTGTTCTGCTCCCCACTCTGTCTCTGGTGAATTCTCTCACCACCACCACCCCACACACACACACACACACACACACACATCTCTGGCCTACACCCCCACTCTTGTATGCATAAATAAATAAATCTTTAAAAAAAAGTAGCAAAATCCATTAGGAGAAAAATTCAATGAAAGGAGATGAAAAAGTGGGAGCCAAGGAGAAAGACAACTGCGGGCAATAATGAAGACAAGGGTCTGAGAGAGGGGAATGATTGCCCGGATGTTTCCATGAAGAACCTGTAGAAGTGATAATGAATCACTTTGCAAGATGCGCTGAGATTATTTGTTGAAAAGAAACCTTGGTCATTATTGTATGACTTCTGTGACATTATAACTCTTGATTCTCTAGGGAAGCTTCTACCAGAGAGTGGAAGAGAGGGAGTTTTTTAAATTCCATTCACTTTGTATAGCCCAGTTTATATTCCCAGGAAGATATTTTAAAATGTGACATTTGAGAAATACTAAAATTTTTCACTTGGAAGTTTAATGGGAAAACTATGGTTGAGGAAATCACTTCTGTACGTATATAAATATATATGTGTGTATTATATGAAAGAAGTATATATTTATATACAATGTATATGAAAGAAATACATATTTATATATAAATATACATTTACATTTATATATCTATATCTTAAATATAATGTGAATAAATTATAACATTATAATATTTATAACATTTATAATGTTATAAAATTTATAACATTATAATATTTATATAATATAATATTATTATAATATTTATATAAATTATAATTATATTTATATTTATGTTTGTATAATTTTCACAAGTGGCAAAATCTTTTTAACTGTTACACATTAAGCTTCAAAAGGGAAATATTTGTGAATACCTAGCAAAGCAACTGCCCTTCTATATTCTAAGACAGAGTTTAAAAGGCCAGGACCTTCACAGGTCTTCTTTAAGAGTTCATTATATTGACAAATATGGTAGAAAATAAAACCTTGCATCTGTAATATCGCCCGTTGACAAAACATTGACACGGCTCATTGGAAAACAGTGTTCCCTTTTCTGTTTTTATAGGATATGAACTCTGTAGATATTTCTGCTTTTCCTACAACCTCTCTAAATTTACCTTTTTTAAGATTTATTTATTTTATGCATAAAAGAGCTGAGGTACAGGCCAGAGGTGTGCGGGGTAATGAGAGGATTCACCAGAGACAGAGTGGGGAGCAGAACAGGCAGATCCACTGAAACACACTGCTTAGGGGAGCAGAGGGGAGACAGGAGAGGTCTGCTGCGCCATGTGGGAAGCTCCCTGGCTGGGGATCAAACTTGTTCTGAGGCTGCTCATAGCTTCATAGTGCGACTCACCCCCTCGCACCACCAGGGAGGCCCGACCTCTCTAAATTTAGAGAAGTTATTCATTCATTACCAGTGGTCTTTAATGCAGGTAGGAAATGATTTTGTTATGTACAGGGAAAAACTGCATTCAAGCAAAGCTCAAGATCTGGAAAACTCTAAAAGTGACTTGATAAACTATCTCCAGACACTCTGCTTTGTGTCAGCATAGAAAGAGGCTGACTGCAAGTTTGAACTGTTCTGCACTGATTCTGTTGAAGGATTTAATATCGATTTAGCCTGAAGTAGCTGCTATTCTGAACTTCGTTTTATTAAACCAGAATACTTCTCTGTCAGACTCAATGATTTTAATAAAAAATTTTAGTCTTCTAATTATGTGTGTACGTGTGTGTGTGTATATATATACTGTATATATACACATACTGCATATACGTGTATATACTGTATATACGTGTGTGTGTATACACACACACACACACACACACACACACACATATATATTTGAAAATTGACAGTTCTATCAAATGAAATAGAGTTAAGCAGACACTAGGAAAGTCCCTAGAGTCAGAAAATACATATTATTAAGAAGAGACATTAAATAGTAATGAAAAATTATATGAAATATATTGTTTTAAATTAACTGATCAAAACATTTCTTTGTTATCTACATTTAATATAAATGTTATGTATAATTATGTTAGCATGTGGAACGCTTGGAAAGTTATGCAAAGATTATTAACATTCACTACCTGGGAAAGTATGAGATTTAAGGCAGAAAGACAGAACATTGTTTATTTTTTTCTATGAAGTCCTTTTAATTTCCCAAGAATGTAATCTGGTATTATCTAAGAGATTTCTCAGTGCTCCAACCAGTGAAGAAATCGTAAATATTTACTAAATGGAATACTAATCAGTATTTTAAAAGATGAAATTATGTCTTCTGGGAAAAGATGGAGGAAGGATTTTGTGTGGAGGTGCTCAGTGAAAGGAATTAGAAAATGAAAGACAGATGCTGGATGGTTTTACCCCTTTGTAGAACATAAATAACCAAAAATTCCAAACTGGAAGTACATAACAAGAATAGTTCATTGACTATTGAAATATATATACACATATATCTGTGTGTGTGTGTGTGTGTGTGTGTACATTATGTGTGTGTGTATATATATTAAAGATTTATTTATTTATTTATTCATACAAGAGCTGGGGTGCAGGCCAGAGGTGTGTGTTTGAGAAGACTCACCAGAGACAGAGTGGGGAGCAGAACAGGTGGGTCCACTGAAGTACACTGCTGAGGGGAGCAGCAGGGAGACAGGAGAGGTCTGCTGTGCCCTGGGGGTCAGCTCCATGGCCGGGGATCTAACTCATGGGGCAGTG